>BJBW01003844.1:59101-105576 GCA_004320125.1 Scolopax mira
TGGGCAATCCTGCTTTGGTGGGGGAGTTGGACTAGATGACCTCTACAGTCCCTTCCAGCTCTAAAAAATTCAGTGAAATTCAGTGTTTAGCTTAACCTTCAGTGAACTGAAATTCTATCTAAAGCTGAAGCATTGGCACAGATGTGGGCTGGCTGGCCACATAGTGCTGGTTTGGGAGTTGGGCTTGCCGAGGTGTGGAGGATTTTTTGCTCAGCTGTATCACTAATCTAATGTAACTAGACTGCTGTGGAGATAAAGATAGTAACACATGAAGTTATTGTACTGTGTCACACAGATGTGGTTTTTCAGGATCAAGTCTATAACCTGCCTAATTTTCAGAGTCTCGGGAGAAGCCGCCAGCACACACAAGCATGTGTTAAAGCCCACACACAATCTCCTCTGAATCAGCAGACTCAGATTTAGATATAGTTTTCCTGTGATGCATGTAAGAGTGTGAATTCATTCCATTGCTAAGTATGAATAATTAAAATTGCTTCAGACTGTGGTTTGCAGTATCAGTAATCCAGGTGAGACTGGGGGCCATCTTTCAAAACTCTCACCTCCGTAGTGACAAATGCCATAATAAAATATTGGCTTATAATCAATGGAAAGAGAGAAAGGTATTTTGTGAGAAAATTTTGGGATGACAGCTAGGATGGAATAAATTGCCTTGCAGATGTGCTCACGTCTTTTCAGTGACTGCAGGGGTGACACAGCTGCCTTAGGGTAGGTGCTTACCATTAACTACCAAAAGCAAAGTGGAATCAACTTCATCCTTAGCAGCTCTGTCAAACAAGCCAAATTATATCTACTAAAAAGGTAATAGTAAACATAGTGCATTTCTGAGTCATTACTATCTATGTGTCTGTCAGGAGTGGATATTGCTACATTAGAAGATCCTGTTTGATGTTATGATCAAACTCTTAAAGCCAGAATTTATCTTCCCTAATGTGGCTGCACATTTAGGAATTTATCTTAAGGAATTACAAATGTGTTTATATATAGATTTTTGTTCTTGTTGTTTGGTTTGGTTTCTTTTATCTTGCCCAGTATGACTTCTGCTGCACTCAAATAAATTGATATGGAAAAAAGGGTGGATTTTTGTTATGTTCTGGTTTGTTGGTTTTTTTTGCGTTAGATCACCTAAGAAAGAGTAATGGTGCAGCGATTGTATTATTTTATCATGTCCCTATTTATTGTAATATCCAATCTGAAATAAGGAGGAGACTATGGGAGAAAGAAATTACATTGCATCATTAACAAAATCAATATTAAACCAGTTCTGAAGTATGTTAACTACCTTTCTCTTCCAGCCTCTTTTCTGACTTTATCTTTTGAGGCAGTAGGATCTCTTAAAACTCATTCTACAACTTAATAAAACCCCCACAACTAACACCCTAAAAACCCCCAGGAATAAAAGACAAAGATATTGAGGAGCTTTAGGAGACCAATTGTGGATTTTTTAACACTTCCAACATTTGAGTCCTTAGACTCAATGTCTAAGAGATTGACATTTTAAGTTTTTATTTTTTTTTAAGGTATTATGGTCACAGTGTCTTAACATTTTGTTCTAGGTTTCATTCTGGTAAGTGACAATTTGCTGCAGTGTTTTTCATAAAAATCTGTAGCCATTAGGTTAAAGCATGATATTTTCTATCTTGTGCTTCCTTCAGCTAAGCAGTTATTTAGCTGTAAAACTTCTTTCATGTTTTTATTAGGGCTCGTTTTCATAAAGCTCTCCTGCAAAGAAGCCTTTCCTCTTTTCAGCAGAATTCTACATGTAAAGATCCCTTGAAAATAGTGGGGATGATCCTTGTTACTAGCAGTGTTTGTCAGCCCAGGGATATGTCTCCATGCAGCTAGAAGAAAATGTGAGAGTCGGGATAGTTTTGACAATTACTCTGTTGTATGCTCAGCAGGAAAATCTGGTGTACCATTTTAGAAAAAGACACAGGTGTTTGCTTTATTTGCAGCATCCGTGAGTTGAGAAATATTCTTCAGTATTTCTTGGAGAGGACAATGGTATTGTAAGCAGCATGTGCCCAGCTGTGCAAAAGTGGTGCGCTGCTGCTCTTGGTTATTTTTATCCCAGTCTAACTCCTGGTAAAGACTGTTGGGGGCTGCTTGAGGCCTGGAGTGCTCATAAGTATAGTATTTAAAATATCTATTCTTACAATACAGTTCTAAACTTTAATTTTATCCTGCAGGATTCAAAATACTTTAGAAAGGTAATTCTTACATCTGATCACTCCATCTTCCTGCCTCAAGTACATTCTTTTCTCATCTGCCAACTGATACCTGTTTTTTTTTTTCCATGTAGCGATCATTTATGCCTTTTGGAAAGATTTTTTTTCTGACAGGAACTCTCATACAGGCTAATTTACTTGGACAATACAGCAATGTTTTTCACTTCAGAAGTCTTTCAGGATAAAGCAATGAAAAGCAGTGTCACAACATTTATGATGAAAGGGCAAGGGGAAATTAAGATGACTGCAGCTCATGAAGATGGGCTTGCATGAAGTGTTTCTAAATTTACTGTTTTATTTTTTTGAGCTAGAATCTTTGGACGTAAGCTTCTGAGGATTTATTACGAAGTGAAAATGGTGGCAGCAATGACTCCCGTTTCTATTAGCAAGACCAATCTGATTTAGTGACATTCTTCTGACAGCATTGGTCTAACTTGCCTGTAATTAATAGACACTTGAAAATGTATGTGTGTATATGTAATCATGATTAGCCATGAAAATTTTCTAAGCTGTCTGTTCTCATAAGGAATGTTAGCAAAGAGAAATCAAATTTAAATTCCAGAGCAGTGGGAAACTCAGTTTTGCTCTTGTATATTATAAAGCTCACAAACCCATTATGTTTATTTTATGAAGCAGTTGTCAGCCCTGTCTCATTAGCAAGCATTATTCTTTATATTCACCCACAATGGCAAGAGGACTACATTTGCCTTACACTTATTCTGTCCAGAGAGTAATGCCTGCCAGCAAATTTCCCACTGGATCCTAGTTATGCTTCTTCTAGTGTTTGTTTAGTTAATTTTGTGCCATAATAATGAAGGTTTATGGGCTAAGTATTTACAAATTTGTTTTACTGATTTCCACTGCACTGAAACACATAAATATTTCAGTTCTGTATTCAGAAGAGGTGAGACAATGTAGTTACATCATACAGCGATTCTGAAATGCTTTGGTTGCATTGGTTAAATTGCATTTAAGATTAGTGAATATGTGAGAGGCTCTGCAGACCGTTAGTGTTGTGGGGATTTTTCATGAATTAGTGTTTGGAGGAAGAGGAAGGAAAATGATAATGTCCTATCAATAGTTAAAAGGATTCAAATGATGATCCACCCCACTGTATAGAGTAAACTAATTCAGAACTTTATGTACAGTGCTATAAGACTGTAAAGTATTGAAGAATAATTTTTATTAAGGAAATTTTATAAAAAAAGGGTCACGATAAATTTACAGCTTTCTATAATTTTAGATTTTAAGTTAGCTGAATAGAAATGTGAAAGGACTTTTGAAGCAAATACCATAAAGTTGATATCCTTTAGTAGAAGATATGTGGTTCGGAAGTAAGCAATCCATTCATGGTTTCACTATTTGTGGTACTATGTTCAATCTTTATACGTTATTTAGGGACCAAATAGATGTTCAATAAAATGCTTACTCATTTACTGTTTCTTAGAATGCATTAAAAAAAATAAACCACTGTCTGAAGCCAGGAATGTAACCATTAAGGTGCACAATAGAAACGCTAACTAAAAGAGCTTAAAGGGAAGAAAAAAAAAGAAAAAGATGTGATCTTTGGCAGCACACTGTAGTACCTCAATGTCCCATTAAAGAAAATACAGAAAAATCTTGTAAGACTTGATGGGTCAACATATGGGTAGTCTAATTTGAGATATGCACTTGAGAGAGATCACAAGGGCTCATTTGCACTCCTCCCCTTCCCAGGGAGAAAAGGAGGTGGTGGCAGGCGTTTTAGGTAGTGAAAGCTCTGTCTGGAGCCAAGAGAAGGATATATGGCCTTAGTTCAGAAGAAAGACAGACAGAATCTACCTGAGATGCCAAAATAGCTGCTGAAGATCTTACTGTTACAAGTGTCTCAGTAATGAATGTTGACAATTGTTCTCTTTTTGTAGGTGTGTGACACTATTGCTGGTCTGTGCTTCTAAAAGAACGTATTCTTTTATCATTAAATTAGATGCAATGTTAAAAGCCAATACTCAATGTTCTGAAATTTCCTTCTATGAATGTAAAAATTCAAGTACTTAGACAATCTAAGAAATGTCTCTCTCTCTCATATGTGATAGCTCTAGAAGGTTAGAAGGCGATTAAGCTGTATCTCCATCACTTGAATTGCTTTTATTTTTTGTCATTTTAAAGGTGCGCTTTATCATTTTGTGATTTCTTTAATGTTTTCTTATTAATTTTTAAAACATAAACAAATAAAAAAATTACATAAGAAAGCAGAAAATTAGAAGAAACCCAGCATGGCTTTCAGACATGTTGCAGACCTGTCTGAGTGGCTGCCCTCAAGGAAGTTTCCTGGAGAGAGAAAAGTGCTTCTTGTAAAGAAAGCGTATCATCTGGCACAGACGTTCTTGTAATACATTCTTGTAAGTGAAGGTCATACACCTATGATCGGTGAAAATTTGCTAGTTTTATAAGATGAAGGACTGTACCCTAGAAAGCGGTGACCTTCAAAGGAGCTTTTTATGTTAGAGTGGATAAACCTCTGAATACACTAAGATTTTTGAATGAAATGTAGCCAGCTGCTAGTGTAACTAAGCAGGCAATATGATCTCTTGTTATTCAGTAGGGAAACTGAAAAGGAGCTATTATTATTATCTGTGGATATGATGTTAGTAAAACTACTAATGCATTATGTTCAGTTTTTATGTCTGTATTTTAACAGGCTGTTGAGAAGCTGGCTGGGTGTTGGAGAAGATACAAGTAGTAGAAATCTTGGCTTAAAGAAATTTCCAGTTTAACTTGTGGTATGAGGTTTATGCAAGATCAGTTAAGTGATGACTTTATCAAGGTCAGGAAATACCCACAGGAGAAAGACATCTCTGAGAGTCTGCTGTTTAATCTAGCATAAAGAGATTGGAAGCTGAAGCCAGATATATTCAGATGAGAAGTATACCACATCATTTGAACAGTGAAAGTATTAAACCATTGGAGCAAATTCTTGGGAATACAGTGGCTTTCTTAGACACCTCTCAGTCAAACATGGATATCTTTCTTAAAGATACACTGTCATTTAACCAAAAGGTACAGACTTGAGACATGACGTTGTAGATGACATCCTTTAAACTGTGTTATAGGGGAGGTCAGATCAGATGATCATGATGAATCTGTGTAAAAGATTTCTCTCCTTGCCAGCCTCCCATATGTGTTTTTTTAACAACTTTTTCAAGTTGATAACCTTTACAAGTGAAACAATGAGTAGAATTTTCAATGTGGGAGCAGCTGGGCCAAAGATGGGTTTTCTAACAAATCTCTGAGTCGGTACATGTGAGTAGCATTTGATATTTCTTTACTTTTTCTCTAGTTTTTGATGCTTTCTCTCTTTCCCACTAAACTATAGGTTTGGGTGTTTTTTTTTCTGCAAAATCCATACTGAAACCAACTACTTTTGTGACCTCTTTCAGCTAATTAAAGCAGTATTTCATAAAGACTCATGAATGTTCGAGATAATCTCTCTTCTCTTGCCCCTTTTTCCACCTGTTTTTCAGTGCTGTTGTTCCTCATATCTGAAAAAACTTCTAGATTCCAGATGGCTTTCAAACTTGCAATCAAAAATTTTAAGAGTTGTGTTTATGCACAGCACTACATAAATGCTGAGTAATAATATAGCTGCCAGTCAAGATGATTTATGTCCATTCACAAGCCCAAACTCATTTAACAATGGCTTATACTTGCTTTGACTGGCTGTAATGAACAGCCTGTGAGTACCATTGTCTACCATAAAATAAAAGGGTGTCTTTTCTGAAACTCTGCAAGGTGGCATCTCTCATAGTTTTTTGACTTTCATGTGCACTTTCAGAAATCTGCTTTTCTCTGTAAATTATATTTTGAGTGCTGTGCCTATAATTGCTTTGTTCTATCGAAAGGGAATCTTACATCATTTTGATGAGTGGTGTCCTGAAAGGATGTGACACACAGAGTCAGATTTTCTTGAGCTAAGCTAAAGGTGAGCTGTTCTGTGTAAGGTCAGCCACCATTGTATGAAAATTAAATGAACTGTAAAACAATGCTTAAAAAACAGAGAGTGATTGTCATTTAAAATTCTCTAGCAGAAAACAGTTACTGGGAAAGCAGTTCAGAGCTTTTCTGTGATGCTGCCAAGCTCACCTAATCTGTCTTAGTTTCTCCATAACAAAATTGCCTTCTTATCTTTGTAAAGCGTAACCAGAGTGGATCTTTGTAAAATGAACCCATATAATTTACATCATTAATTTAAACAGTTTACCTAGTTTTCCCAATGCTGTTCTAAATGTATTCAACCTTGAAATGAGAAATGAGCCTGGATCTGTATTCCTGTAGTTGTGCAATTGTCACCTTAATTTCACTGGAGTAAATGGAGAATAGCATCATTTGTATTGCTGTTGCTGTACAGCTTAAAAATTGTCCTAAGATCAAAATTCAGACCTATATTTTTTTTTTTTAGATAATTTTCTCAAGTTAAGGTGCTTTGATTCAGTTCAGTGTAGGTTTTTGGCTTGAACTTCTGCTTGGGTTTGAAATTGTGCCTATTTATTGCTAGTTATACATATGGGATGAGATGACTGTAGTTAGCCTGATGAAAAAAGCCCAACCCCTCCGTCCAAATGGCGGGAGCAGGGATTATATTTTTGGTAATGTAATAGCTATATTATAGCTGGTAACACATTAGTGTTTTAGAAGAAGCTGTCATGCTTGTCTTGAATTTGTATTTGTTGAAGCTCTTGACTGTCTTCTCCAGAGGGAAGAACAGTGATGATAGAAAAGATGCAGCCAGAATTATGACCATATGAAAAATTCCAGCAAAAACAGCGTAAGGGAGGACTTGTCTTTAAACTGATAGCAAGTGCAAAGGCTCAACATTGGCTGGTTTGTGGCTTGGTGTGCAGGATGAGAGAGAAGTTAACAGATAGCTGGGGAAATATAGTAAATACCTCCCACAGGGAAACTAAGCAAAGCAACTCCTTTCCAGATTGTAGAAATGATGAAGGAATCTACCTCCTTCTGTCTTGGTCTTCTGTGCTCCTGTTGCTTGTGAACGGAAAGTAGGGTTCTGTCTAGGGCAGTCATGCTTACTACATGCGTAGCTGGCTTTTTTTTTTTTTGTCAATATATCCTCTTAAAAATAACCCCAAAATGCTTAGAGTATCAACTCAATGTTTGGACAAAGAGGCAACAGTTTTTAATATAGAACTTTTGTAGATGTGTGTTATGTTTCCTATGGATAACAGAGCCAAACCCAATATGTAAAAGTGTTACTTTTTATGGAGGGGTTGAGGGAAGGAAGAGATGTTGGTTTTCAGGTTTCTGTTTCTTTCTGACTGTCCGATTTTCTCACTTCTCCTTTCACATAATTATATTCCAGTTCTGATCCCTTTGAATTTGTGGCAGCATTCCCACTGACAGCAGGGGGATGGAGGTATTTTTAGCTCTGGGGATTTTAATCTTGATGTCCTGGCAAAATTCCAATACATGTAATCACATTCTGTCAAGCTGAATTCTACTTTTATTAATTTCATTAGTTATTTGGGTTTGCATGGCACCTAGAAATTCTAGTTAGTCATGATGCTAAGAATTTTACTATCATGGAAGAATTGTACGTGCCCATTGCTCTGGAATTATTTTGCCTGAAAGATAGACACATGGGAGACAGCATTCAGTTTTTACTCAGTAGATGGGAATAGACTCCTAACTGCAGGTAATCTTTGACAGAACGATGGAGGCACATTTTCACATTGTGCCTGTATTGTTCTACACTTTGTGCTGCAGAGAGAACCTGCGGTAGCCAGTAGTTTAACAGTGTGATTTCCATGGAGTCACAAAATATACACTCTGTATGTACTAATCATTGCAGTTTGCTTTAAAAAAAAACCAAAA
Organism: Scolopax mira; assembly: GCA_004320125.1. Lineage (NCBI taxonomy): Eukaryota > Metazoa > Chordata > Aves > Charadriiformes > Scolopacidae > Scolopax > Scolopax mira. Next base: position 67,216 of record BJBW01003844.1, read on the forward strand.
ACAACCAGCCAAAAGAAAAAACCAAAGAAACAAAAAAAAAAACCCCAGATCCCCTATCCAAATGGTGGGAACGGGGATTATATTTTTGGTGATATGTTGAATATTTCTGTGTTTAGATTTCTCAACAGTTATGGTTACTGAAAGGAACATGTTTTTCTGATTTCAGCAATAAAACTACTGGAATTACTGCAAAGTACTGATAGTTGTGGATAAATTATTAAAGACTTTGTCAGTATGAATTTTCCTTTCTCATCACAAGGGTGTTTCAGACTGTTAAATAAATTTAAGTGCAAATTTTGCAAGGACTGAGGCTGTTACGAATTGCTATGCTATTAGCAACCAGGCAACAACCATAGTAACTACCGGTCTCTCATGGTTTTTCTTGAATCTAACCAAGAGATTTTTCTTTTAAAGTCGTACACACACAAACACCAGGATCAGTGTATTGTTCTTCTAATCTGTTTTTTTTCCCAAGGCAAATACTCTATAGGTCATGTCTATATATCACAAGGATGCTTACTAAGCTTGAAGGCTTAAAATAGGCCTCCGGAATTCCCTCCAGATGGGCAGAAGCCAACCTGCCCTCCTGAAGCCTGGGTGACTACTTAGGAAGTGTCTTGTCACTTCTGGCCTTACCTTAACCATACTTCCAGGGAATGTGATTTATAGCATGTGTTGAGCCAGAACACTCAAGAGAAAGTAGTAATATTTATAGTACTATATTCTTTATGGTAGTTGAGCTCAATTAAGCTGAAAAAAAAAGAGATTGTGAAAAATCACAGATTTGAATCATTACTAGGTGATGAAGCCTTTTCAATGTAGCTTGTACTATTTATAATATATTTAGGTTAAAAAAAATAATGTGTGTATATATAAAAAATACTTCTTTTTGTAAATGTAATGCTAGAAATGGACATGTGACCGAGCTGGAAGTGCCTGTTCTTGAGACTTGAATATCATAGGAGACTTATAATGGTATCACTACAGAGGGGTGTTTCACTGCTAGAGATGTTGCCTTTTGGTGTGATAGGGGCACTATCGGAGTTGAAAACAAAATACCTCTGGCTAAAAATTTGGTGGTTAGGAATTCAGGCATATGGTAGTAAAATGTATGAAGCGTTTATGATTTTATTGGTATAAATATGCTTGCTTGCATGTTGCCTCTCTGTTATTAGGGGTAAGCCTCATAAAATTTGTGTTGATATGTCTGAATATGGATTTCTTGCGCAGTTCACGTGAGCTGTCTTTAACCCTATCAGAGCTTTGAAGGAAGAAACAATCATTTATTTGTTACCTGAGAGTTCTGTAGCTTCTCTTCTTCCAGCAGATATCTATGTGAAATATCCCATATTTTGTCATGCCCAATCCTTGTCTGAAGAATGGGTGTGTAGTAGGCATTGAAATCTCAACTAATAAAGCAATTAAAAAACTTTGCAGCTTCATTTCTTAAAAAAGAAAAAAAAAAGTCCAGTTATTTTAGAAAGTCCTAAAAGTGACTTTTATCAATATACTTTCAAAGAAAATATTATATTTATGGTATAGTATATAGTGTTTACTAGACCAACCTTTGTTTTTCTGAACACCAGAGATGTCTATGTTAATACAAAAGGTATGGTCTGGAGACAGTTCAGAGATATATGCATATATACCACGGTAAATATATGGTCTTTTTGATCTGTGATCAGCATATTATTAAACAGAGCTGGTTTCTGATTGCATAGCCAGTGATAATTTATCTGAATATAAAGTATGAATTGAAAACATGAGTTGAACTCGTTACTGTATTTCTAATTACCTCACTCTGCTCTTTTTAATTTAAGGTTGCCTTTGCCTCCTGGAGCGTTCTCAGGCCTCTGGGAAAATCAGGAAACATTCCAGAAGTTATATTTTCAAAAATTTCCAGTAAGAGTTACAAAATTAATTATATATCCTGCAGAACTTAATGATAGTAGAATTAAACTGTATAATATACAAAATTATCACATATTATTTTAATGGGAGATCTTCAAGATATGTGTTACAGAATTGAAAACATTACAAGGGAAAACTTTCTTCACACACACTAAGCTTTTGGGCATGGTTGTGAGGTTTTTTCTAAGATCTGAAACAGTAGCAGTAAACCTCAAGCTTCTGAACATAACATTTGGTTTATTTCGTTTGATCTAATAAAAGATATAAGCCTTGCAACCTTAGACTAGCATAGCTTCAAATATACTACTGCTGTTGATGTGCAGGCATTCTGAGTCCAAAATATACATGCATTGCCCCCTGTGCATGCAAATACATTGAAGGCTTCTTACCGAATTCTTTGTTTCCTTGTCAGATGAACTACCCAAGGACTGGCTTTTTCCTTTCTTTATAGAAATAGATAGATTGGTCCTATGTGAATATCAAAACTGGAAGGTTTGGTTCGATAAAAGCAAATGAGTGAATTATCAGACAAATTATTTTCTGTGTGCACTTGCATCACAATGGTGATGATGTGCATTTGGATCCAGCAAACGGGAATATCTTTAGGGGCAATTTGACAACTGTCATCGTGTTCTAATAATTCCATTCTCCTTATGTAGATGCAGGCAACATCCTTCTCCAAGCTGTTAGCAGTCAAAGAAAGCAGAGAGGGGGGCAAAATACAGGTTTATGTATTGTCTTCTGTCTTAACAAAGACTACAAAAGCTTTTCTGTAAAGGGAACTACACGGAATATCATGACATAAGAATCGTGAAAAATATTAAAGCATTAAATTTTCCAAGCACCAAAAATGTATTTCATTTAATACAATCAGTTTTGTTTGTTGGTTTCATGGGAAATGGATGTATGTTCCTAGTACTATTTTCTGAGTTTATTTTTGGTTGTGTTGTGTCTAGGGATATTATGACACTATGGATGCAGGTTATATGGATGAAGATGGATACTTGTATGTCCTGTCTCGAGCTGATGATGTGATCAATGTTGCTGGGCACAGAATTTCAGCAGGTGCAATTGAAGAGGTAAGCATTGCCTGGCAGTAAAATAGAAGAATGAAAAATAAAGAAAGCTGAGACTAAAAATCTCACCAAATCTCTCATTTTCTATCTGCTTTTTTTGGATTGCATTTGCAGTGGTACTTTTTTAACAAAACCATTCATTGTTTCAGGTCCTTCCTATTAAGGTGTTTTCTAGGACCATAATAAACTTAGTCAACAATAAACAGTTTGTATCATGAGATTAATAAACAGGCATGTTTTAAGGATATGGAGATAAGGGGCGTTACGGTATCACAGGAAGCATTCCTTCAAGCTCTGATAACATATTTATTTGGGAATCCATTAAAGTAATGTAGGGTCAGTGTGCCAAGTAGTTTCACTAGCTTCTTAGGTGTAGAAACTTGTCTTATTCCTAAAATACAGGTTTTAGTTCTTGTAGACTCACATTCAATGCTTTTTCTTGATTTGAAAAGTTTCCTTTACAGTTTCTTGAGAGCTGTTTTGTCTCTTATTGTATGAGTGGTGCTAAATGAACAATGAACATTTCTGTAAAATGTTCCCTGCTGTTAAATAGAAAGTCATTAATACCTATGCAACTCAAAAAGTTGAAAATAGAGCAGTTCATAATAGTATCTGAATTTCATATCATTGTTCACTCACCTCTCTGGAACTGCTGTGATTGATTGCGAGTTACAAATTTCCCTGATGACGTATCAATTGCTTATTCAGGGAGCATAGGAAAAGGTGTGCTGGGCACGTACAAGGGAAAAATATACTTTTAGGAACTCTGAATTTAACTGTTTACTGAATCTCAAATTAATCTGTTAGACATTTTTTGCTTTATAATGTCTACTAGTCTAGTGACAACTAGACTAGAAGGCTAGAAAACGTGAAAGAGAATAGAAGAAATTCTGACTGCACAGAAGTGAACAAATTCGGATAAACATAGCCAATCCTTTGAGGATCGGTCAGCCAGTTGCTGCCCTGACATGGGCTTATGAAGCCATAAAGGTGTCTCTCATTCTGCTTGAACTTCTTTCCTTTTGAAGTTAGTTTTTTTGTGTTGCTTTGCTAAAGCGCAGCAGGGACTCTCATCCCCAGCCCTTACTGCTCTACTGCTCAAGGGCTGAGCTGGGCATTGTTTCTTTGCTTCAAACTGAATCTGAAGCTCGTTTAACAAATGACGAATTGAATTGCCTCCTTAGCTGTTTTACCTTTGTATCCATCTCCCAAGCTCAGCATCTCTGTTTTTCTCCCTGCTAGTTAAGTCTTTCCCCTAGAAACAAAAAATGTTTCAGCACTACAAAATTCAAGAAGTTTTTCTATTCACCTTTTGAACAAAGCTAAAAAAACAAGAGTGTTGGTTAATGCATGCACAGCAAATTGCTAGTTAATGGAAAAGCATTAACAAGACCACAATTAGCTCTTCAGTAAGATCAGTAAATACAGAATTAGAGGTTCATTGAATCGCCATCTAATTAAGTGACAGTCACCTTGTTGAGCAAGTATATTATCTGCATTTACATTACAAATGCATTACAAGCTTAACAAGTTTTTCCTTAGTGCTTTGACTAAGATTTTCAGCTTCATTATGTTCCAAACAATTAGTTTCTTTGTCTCATGTATCCATTAGTCTCATTGGCACTCTGTCTTCTCTGTAGGTGTTTGTGTTCACCTTGCCAATCAGTGAACGTTGGCCATTTTAGTAACCTTAGTTTATGTTGATCCATCCATCTCCTTTGTCTGTACATCTGTGGTGGCCTTGCTTGCTTTGACTCTTTCTGAAAAAGCCCAAATCAAATCTTGTCTATCTGAGGCAATAGACTTGAAATTGAGGATGGTGGGGTTTCCATCTGCTGCTTTAGCTGTCCATCCTTGTGCCCAGTGATCATTCCAGGAATGCCATTTCACTTTCTTAAGCTTTTTTTTTTCTTACTTTTAAACGATTTTAAAATGTCTAGTGCCAATTTTGTTGTTCACGTTTTACAAAGTTTGATCATTGTTAAATTGGTATTACACTTTCAGTCATTTGAAATTAGCTGTCCCAAAGTCAAAGGCATGTTGATAGGATTTTGGGTAGATTAGTGAAGACAAATATTACAGTGACTGCAATAGTCAAGCTTAACATAAGACTTTTATGAACAAGTGACAGACTGAATGGCAGAAACAAGCTATTATGAAACAAACTATTACAAAACAAGCTGGCAACACTTAAATCTCTGCCATAGGTGTCCTGTTGATGCCTGATAGCTAATTATGGTATTGATGGTAATGTCAGTTTACTGCAGACCACCTTCCTATGTTTTTGTAGAAAGCACAGTTCCTCTGGTTGTAGACCTTACTAATCTGCTTTTCCAGAATTCATTGCACTTTTTTTCTTTTTTTCCTTGTCCTTTTAGTTTTCCTTTTCCCTGTGGCAATCAAGTTGCTGTCAGGGTCAAGAAGTCAGAGGAGAAAAAAGTAGGTATTTATAGCAGGAAATTGAATGCATTATTGAGGCTCTGGACTAGAAGTGACAGAAGCTCATAAGTGCATGTGATGCGTTGAAATACTGTGAAGATCCAGAGTCGTGTAAGATCCGTTCCTGTATGATTTGTCAGTCCGGATACAGAGACTTCTGGGCAAAGTAGACCGCATCCAAATTCAAATGCACTTGTGCATATTTAGCTTAAGTGGTTTTGCAGCAGGTTCTTCTCCCTATCTAGTTCTGGGATGAACCCAGCCAAAACAAACTTTCAGGCTGTTGCACTTGCTGTTGCAGAGACGGCTGGTGCACATCCTGTTTCATTACTGTGAAAAACCTGCAGTTTCAAAAGGTGTGAGTAAATGGTCATGCTTTTACATTTTGATAGAGCATACTTCTAATATTAAGCTAAGCATTTCCCATGTGCTTTTTTTTTGTAGCATGAGACATTTCTGGGATCATATTTTGTGAAGTAAGGGTAGCTTCTCCCAAACAAAGTATGCAAGAAACACTGTACGGATTTATTTTGCTAAAAACTACTTGGTGTGTGTTGTAGTGACCATGGCAGAGAGGACCTGGCTTGACTACAAATCTTAGTGATGGTGAAATCTGCATTTAGAGTGGGTTATGGGAGACCCTTTGAATTGTTCCTTCCACTATTGGTTTTACAACCAGGTCACAGAAGAGCCTCCCTTTTGTGAATTGGAACAGCAGTAATTCATCTTCTCCTTCCTTCAGATTTTTTGCTGTCTTCTCTGTACCTTTTCTGTCTTATTCCTCATGCTTATGGTGTTGTGTGAGTAGCCAATGCAAATGTGATGTTCCTACTTGGAAAAAAAAGCCTTTATTCTTAAAGCTACTTTTAGTTAGTCTTCCTACTCATTGCACTGCCTTTGATTTTGATAGCACAGTATGTGAATATCTGTTATTGGCAAACGTATAGTCCTTGTATGCACAAATAATTTAATATAAACAGTCACATTATGTGACTTCTGTGTGGCTGTTGTGCAGGGTCACGTTAGGTCCTCTTTGTGGTTGAGTACTGAGGACATGTTGAAAGCTCTGTTGGAGCAAGTTGCCCCAAGGGACACTGACAACTACATGAAAAGAATCAGTTGCTTTGGAAGAGGATTCACAAGAACCAATATTTTAATTCCAGCTTTTTCCCAAACTTAATGATACACTTCTCAATATGTATGAGACATTTTGGTGACTTCCCAGAAAGTGAGAACCTCAACTGGATATTTGGAAAGAAAAAAGAATCTCTCGCTTTTTTTCCTAAAAGAGATTTTGAGATATTAGTGCTACTGTTCATCACTTCTATGAGTGTGTAAATATATACTAGGAAGGAGGGGGCTCTGATTTAATTCCTTTTTTTATCTGAAGAGGCTGAGATCTGATGTTTTCGAGAGCGTGAGCTGAACTGGGGTGGCTGCGAGCTGAGGTTGTGCCTGTATTTGGCTTTCATTGAAACTATGCCTTTGTGCAGCAAAGAATGAAAAAGATAAAAGGAGCCACAGAGAATAAACCAACATGACTGTAGCCCTGTAACAGAAGGGCTTGTGTGGGTTTGGTCCTTACTCCACACACTGAACTCCAAGTTGTTCGTAATGTTAGACTAATGCTATTTGTTCCAGCAAAGATCTCATTAACAAAACCAGAGATGTGATACTCTTCCAAAGCTGTAGGGAAATCACCTTTTCTTTGATCTATATTTGTATGTTGTACTGCCATAGTTTTTATTTCTTATGTTTCTTTGAAAACTACAACTAAGTGTGTATGAAAGGATACACAAGTGCATATGCAACATGTGTTATTGGAGTCCTGAGGTGTACTGACTAAATATTTTTTGCTGTCAAAATGTAAGAAATGGCTATTTTTTATATCCATGCATATGGAATTCACTGAAATGGTAGGTTATTTGTAGTTAATTTCTGTTTTGTTTTCTGTCCCTCAGTGCGTTCTCTTCCATCACGCTGTGGCAGACTGTGCTGTGGTGGGCCAGGAGGACCCTTTAAAAGGGCACGTTCCATTTGCACTGTGTGTACTGAGGGAAGGTGAGAGCTCACAGCTATCGGTGTTACTGAGACTTGCAAAGTTCCCAGAAAGCCTAAAGGATACTTCTTCATGAACTTCTTCAATAGGTATAAAGACAGAAGAGGAGAAGATTTTGGAAGAGATTGTTGAGCGGGTTAGAACTAACATCGGTCCAGTAGCAGCTTTCCAGAAGGGGGTGTTTGTGAAACAGCTACCAAAAACACGCTCTGGCAAGACACCACGTTCAGCTCTTTCTGCACTTGTCAGTGGGAAGCCCTATAAGGTAAGCTGGAGGAGTATGTTTTAATGAAGTAAGCACACGTGCACATCCAAAGATGCAACATCTTGGTTTTGAATCTCCAGACCATTCTGCAACTGGTCCATGACTTCAGGTAGCGTGCTGTATTTTATTTCTACTGCAGCTTACACAAAAGCTTTTCATGTTCCAGAGCTTTCCAGATATGTTTTATTTGATTGCATTTGAATGCTAGATATAGAAGAGTTTCTGAATAAAATTCTGTTGTACTGTTGAAGGACAGCAATCTACTATCACATGCCTCTGTGTGTTCTTCCTTTTCAGATAACACCAACCATTGAAGATGCTAGCGTGTTTAAACACATTGAAGAAGTGCTAAAGAAAAAGTAAATGGGATAATGTGCTGATAACAAACATGTCAGTTATTGAAATATACCAAGATACTTTCTGTTAGGAAACATCACATTTTAAAACCTAGTAATAATTTGTGACTATTTTTTTTTACTTGAGAAATGTTACTTTGTTCTTTACCATATTGTCAAAGCCAATGAAGCATACTAAACTCACTGCACGTTGTCATTATATGCTGGATATTAAGGTTACTAAGACTTGCAAGTAGAATTCATACATTTCTATAACCTTAAAGGGAAGGAGCCACTGGATTATCTATCTTATATGATGTCATGTAACCCTACATTTCAATACATTATTGTATAATGTGACCAGTAATTTGAGTTTTGAGGAAAAACTGTTTACAGAGTGTAAGTCATGAACTGAGGACAGCAATAAAAAGGAATTCTAATATGAGCATTATTGCAGGCATAATTGTCCTCACTTGTGAATTATAACTCTTGTTCTTTTAAATTTTTATAAATTTTAAAATTTGTTTTCTTGATTCCACTAAATTTTTTTTCAAGATTTGTCCATAGTAATACTGAATAAAACCTATGTATTTTAAATAAAGGCAGGCATTTACACTTCACATTTTCTGATAATTCTGTTGTTGTAGTTTCTATCACTTACGATAAGGATAACCAGAATGTGCTTTTGCTGACGTAATTAGACCTTTTGGGCTCACTGAGATACACATAACCAAAAATTTTAGCAAATAGGCAGCAGGATTCTAGGCAGCCCATTCTTGACTTTAAAGGCCATTTCAAAATACTTTCAGGATTCTTAGCAAACCAGGGGAGGGAGGATACATGTTCTGCATGCATTAATTTTCAAGCTGCAGGTTTTTAATGTAATAATCCTTTTAAAATGTAAAAATCCTTTAAAAAAATATACATTCACAGAAAAGTTGAAAAGCAGAGAAAATACTCAAACTTGGCAATGCTTTCCAGAGGAAGAAATGGTAAGCAATACACAAATTCAGGTGATGTTGGTATAAAAAAGACTCTATTTTCTATATGCTAAGCTATAGTAGAAGTTAAGTCTAGACATATTTTGCTAAAGCAGTGTGTCCTCAAAAGAGTCCAGAAATACCATTCTCTCCTGTTGCATAGAAGTAAGGATGTTAAGTGATAAAATAAACCAGCAGGTTGATGTAGCAGCTAAAAGGTGATAGACGGGGGCTAATTAACATGAACGTTATGTGATGTTGCCTTGTGCCTGTGACCTTTTTGCGAAGTCATTGAACTTTAACAGTTACTTAGGAAATAAATGAAATGTCCGTGTGTGTTTTTCACTTGGGACTGCATGCAGCTGAGCCAACCATGTTGAGCCAGGTCATACAGTCATATAAAACAACCTAGAGTGAGTTCTTCTGGATGGATTATTCAAGTGCCAAGGCTTAAATAGGAGGCCAAATAATGGAATGACTTGCAGAGACTACTGAGTATTTTTCAGTTTCACAATGCTCTAATTTAGCAACCTGTGCTGAGCAGGTACAGAGTAAGAGATCTATCTCAGGAGTTGTCACTGGTGGTTTGTTGTTGTTTTTTTTTTTTTTTTTTTAACCTGGGGATAAACTACAAGGGTCTTATTACTGAGACACTGTGACACATTCACAGGGCACGTTTGCATTACTTTTTTCTATAATGAAAGCCAAGATGTAAAGTTGTGTGTGTTTTCTGTCCTTATCCCAGCTACAGCCTTGATGTTGTAATTGCGGAAGCAGGGGAGGGGAACTAGTTAGCAAGAGCACAAGTCCTCTAGTAAAGATATTACAATAGGATGTAGAAGGGAATTAATTTCCTAGATCTTGTATGGTTTTCCCAGTGATGTCTCATGTTCCTCCACCAGTTTCTGCATTTGTAAGGAAAGGCTCCCTGTCTACTTTGGAGTTCTTTTTTTAAGCAAGATTGAATATCAGACTTCTTAAAAAACAAACCAACCCCAACATTATTAATAGATATTTAAGCACTTAGCTTTCTGAAGCGCTACTGGTCATACTAATATTGACAGGAAACAATTATCCGTCCTCTGAACTGTTTGTAAAGAGCTTGAATAGAAAGCATTCTTCAAGTGTCTCCACAGCAAAAATGGTTGTAGTAAATTCTGCTTTCTGAGAAAGCCTGAGTTTTGGTTGGTTTGTTGTTGTTTGGTTTTTGGGTTTTGGGGGGTTTTTTGTGTGGTTTTTTTTTTTTCCTTTCCCCTGTTTTGGTAGGAATCATTTAAAATCAAGACTGGGATAAAAGAGGTGTGGAGGAGGGCAGAGTGGTCAGATGTACTCACCCTGCTGCTATGGAGGATTCCAGAAATGCCAAAAGTCTCATTCATCAGCATTCAGAAAACCTTGACAGAAAGCCACCTTATTGCAGCAGTACAGGATGGAAAGCCAGTTGCTTTTGTTTTCCAGAGGAGCCTTTAGCTGAGGAACTGGGATTGCAGAATGCTTTGTCTACAGCTTTAGTTTTGTGCAGAGCTGGAGAAAGGGAGGAGGAGTTGTCGTTCCTGTGCATGGCTCTGGTGCTGCCCAGCAGCCTGGTTACACCATCCAGGAAGAACAAGCCCATTTAAGCGGTAAGAGAGCACTGATTTTCTTAATTTTGTTCTTTTTTTGAATGGTCAGGGAGTTATTGAAACTTTGCTGGAAGAGGTTGATGTAATAATTATTCCCAGTGTGCTGAAAGGTTTGGAACTCACTAGACTGCATTTAGCATAGCAAGCCAGTTTCTAGCTCTTGACAGTAGAACTTCAGCTCATATAGAGGAGACAGGGATGTACTAGGAGACTTTGTTAGCTTTATATTAAAACAGAATTCACAATAATATTCTTTAAAAATATATATTTTTAATTCTTCTGGTCTTTTCTTCCACTGTGGAAATAGAGAATTTGGGGGTGCTATACTAGGGCAGGATACCTTTACTTTTTTTGGTTGCAAGATCCTGATTGTTCTTTTCCCCAATAATACCCCTTATTCCCCTCTGCTCTGCTCCCGATCTTGGGTTTGGGCTGTGTAAAATGTGGGCTGCAAATGAAACTCTCTTAAATGGGAGCTGGCATTTACAAGGAGAAGTGTATTCAAACAATACTGCAACCACTGAAAATGGTGATTGTGGTGCTTTACTTCATGGCGCTCTGGACTAAAATACCCCAAAGGAGGCTGAGGGAGGAGAAGAAAAAACCCATCAGCAACGATTTCGGTTAAGCCCAAGGAACTGTATGTGAAAAAGCCATGTCTTTTTGTAGTTGTGTGATAACTCAAACCATCACATCGCACCCATCAGCAAGTTCAGTGCTCCCTCTTGTGGCAGATTCTGACCAGTAAATCCCTTGTAACTCACCTGTTACCACATAAACACGTTTATGCTTAGCTATGGGAAGTATCTGGCATCCAAGCTATTTTAATGCTACTACATACCAAGCTTAATAGACTTGTAAACACAAATAGCACTGAATTCTTTTTTTTTATTGACATTGGGGGAGAAAAATCTTTCACCATCTGATTGACTGAAGTTTGCCAAATGAAAATAGACAAAACAAATGTTTATGTACGTGCAAACATTGCAGATCAAAATGCTAAAAGAAATAACTAAAAGACAGGTCTTGAGCTAAGATCAAGCAGCAGAAAAATAGCAAATAGGTAAATGACTATAAATAGGTCTTACTTTGAAACTTCCCATTTAAACGAAGAATAAACAACAATAACACCACCAAATAAAGCCACAGCAGGTAATAGTTGCTCTTCTAAACTTTTATACACTATATATTAATCACTCTGTCTTTCAGTTATTTCCTCTGATAAAACTGACTTCTGTGAAGTCTCAGCAAGGCCATCTTGGCTAAAAGCGTAACGATAGACAGGAGCCTGTCTAATGCCCTGTTATAACGAAGAAATGGTGGGGTTTGGCTTCTCTTTTCTTTCTTTTTCTTTGTTGAATATGTCTGGAAACAAGAATCTGATTCTATGCAAATATTAGATTTAATTTTCCAATGCTGGCTGGTGTCTGAAGATCCTGGAACGAAAAGGCGTCTCTTGGCATAAAGCAAGTTTCTTCTTGGTCCGCAGGTAACATAGAAGAAAGTTTTTGGTTTTTTTTTTTATAAATTGTGTTTTATTAAATTGCTTTTTTTTATTTATTTTTATTTTTTTTGTTGTAAACAGTTCTTCTGGGTTTATTTGTTTAAGAGGTGAGCCATCATCATGCTTCTCTGTAAATATCTGGCATTTCCATTTTGTCTCTAGAGGTCCATTTTGGCTCCAGTTCCAGGTTATGTCATTCTGTTCTACATCATCAGAGGCAGGTGTTCAGCTTTAAATATTGACAGATTTTTTTTCTCAGTAGGAACATGTCGAAGCTTCTAACTCTGCTAAACATATTCATTTGACTGTTACAATCCAAAAAACTGTAAAAATGGTGGAATGGAAAGATACAAACAGTATTATTGACACTGTATTGTCAAGTGTTTGCACTGAGACCCCATGTACCATAGATTTTATTTTTAAAAAATCATATTTATATCCATTTACATAAGACTTACACATTTTAAAAGAAATACATACACAGTAAATACGTAAATGTCTAGTATTTTACAATAAAACAGATGGAACAATGTAAAAATGAGTGGCTTTGTTTGATAAAAGCTTTGGATGTGCACTACTGCCAAATTTCTGATGACAGAGATGCTGAGAGGAAAGGGAGAGGTTGTTCTTTTTCTTTTTTTTTTTTCATAGTACTTTAGGTATTTTTTAATTCTTGTTTTAAACTAACCAATATATGAAAGGAACTTTGTGTCTGTTTGTCTGATAAACCTTATGTGTTCTCTTCCCTGTTACCCTGTTCTTGCAGAGAGTTTTAATGTTCTTTTTCCTAAGTAGTGGTAGTGCACTTCAGGTAAAGTAGAAGAAAGAGATGACATCTAAGGGAAAAAAAATAAACAAATATTAGTGAGATTCTTTGATGCTAATTTGGCCTAGGATGCAATGACACCAGAATATATTCTAGCACTAAGCAAGCTATTGCATGTTTTACTAAAACACAGGTTTTGAGGGAGACATGCGTTTGTTGTTTAATTTTATAGCTGCAACATAAATCTATTAATAATGCATTTTAATCTTTGATTAATATATACTGATGTTCATCCGAGATCAAAACAGCCTCCTGCTTCTGTTCTTTTTACAGTAGTTTTCTTGCTGGTTTGATTCAGCACTGGGGTTTTAGGTTCCTGCATCTGGAGACCTTCGCCTGTTTGGCACACGGCTGAACACACATTTTAAAGGTATAGACTTTGTGGATGTACTCTGTGATTCTCCTTGTTCCCTGCAGCTCAACAGCATTTACTTTTTTCACCCTGATGATTTCTTTCCTACAGACCATCTGTTTCCACATTATCATTCATATCTTTTTGGAACTACTCTTTTCCAGCTCTTTGGAACCATTCATTGATAAAGTAAATTACTAATTTTGCCAAATTCCATTTGACTTTTCATTAAAGTGAAACTAGTATGTTCTATTACCCCAGCCTGTGGCAACAAAACTATCCTGGCTGAGCCTTCTGAGTTGGTAGTGAGGATTATTTCAAAAGAGGAGTGTTGGGAAAACTTAGACAATGTGACTGCCAAATCCACTGGCTGTGTAACAGCACTGCAGGTGCTCAGCTGGGCTGCATATGGCCACCACAGCAGAAAGCTTCACCCACCCCGTGCGCTCTGTGGTAAATTTTCCAAGATTAAATAGCCAGAAAACAGCAGTCTTAAATGTTCTTGTATTTCGCAGTGAGGGTGATGGAACAGGCTGCCCAGGGAAGTCGTGGAGTCCCCTTCTTTGGAGGTTTTTAAGACCCTCCTGGATGCAGTCCCGAGTGACATGCTCTAGCTCTGGGCAATCCTGCTTTGGTGGGGAGTTGGACTAGATGATCTCTATGGTCCTTTCCAACTCTAAAAATTCAGTGAAATTCAGTGGAATTCTAATCTTGAGAGTGCTGCGCATCAAACTGAGCTGCGCAGAGTACACTCATGCAACTGTTCTGAGAATGTCAGTTCATGGTTTCTGGCAGCTTGTCATGGTGGCTTCAACAAAAGTTTTAAAAAAATACCTGAAATGCAACCTGAAAGCATATGAAAGCATATGAATTAAACACAGTTGTTGTGAAGGAATACCCTAAGACACTGCAAAGTCATATCTAATTGGTATTGTTGGCATATAATATTTGAAATGCAAGGCTTTGACATTCTCTGTAGAGAAGATGAGTAGCAGAATGTCAGAACCTGCAGCCCGCTGTGATCACAGGCCATCACATTTGTTCTGCATGCAACCCGTTTGCAGCTCTCTTTTCAGTCTGCTCTTCATAAGCATATTCCCCTTTAGTATTAAAAAAAATCTCCTCTATTGCTGTTGTATGATGGCTCATATCCAGCTTCCCCTCCCCTCTGCTGCTTAGTCAGTCCCCGAGTCTATGCCTGCAGAGAGTTTACTCAGCAGAGTAAGGCAGCCACTGGCCTATCCTAGGCAAGGTGGTACAAGTCTGGGTGACACGGTTAGAAGTAAAACAGAACAAATTTTCTGTTCAGTAATTTTACACCTTAGCAGGCCTCTTCTAACTCTCAGAAATTAACAGCATATTGTGGAGAAAATGCTTGTTCTCGGAATGATGAGACCAACGTTTGTGCTAAGTGCCAAGGAATGGTGTGCAGAGAGGCCCTTGCTTATACTTATTGCTATAATAACCAAAGTCAGCTAATTTGGTTATTTGCCCCATTAGAGAGACAGAAACGGAAAAGTGTGGAGGGGTCCCACCTGTGGGGAGGAATGGACAAAACAGGTGACCCAAACCTGACCAACTGGAGTATTCCATCCCATCTGCCCCATGCTCAGTATAACAGCTGAGGGATCAGAGGGTCAACTCTCTTTCTTCGATGGGCCTCCGACGTCCAAAGAGGACCCTGTCTGCTCATCTGCCTTTGATCCCGATCCATGTATTCCTGGCTCCAGAGCTGGAGTCCAGTTCCCATCCATTGCTGAGTCCAGTCTGGGACTTCCCCAGTGCCTGCCGGTGACAGGACTGTCATCCTGGGAGCTTGATAGGGTTTTGTATATATTGTATCTATTGGTATGTTTGTATCTATATTGTATCTATTTCATTATTATCTTCTTTTTTATTTTAATACTAATTCATCATTAAAGTAGTTTAGTTCATTCGAAATTTCTAAATCTCCTTATCTCTTCCTTTCCTCTTTTGTGGCGGTGAAGGGCCATCTGTCAGTCTGGTTTTGATAAATTCAGCCAAAACCACTGCACTGGGTCTCAGGCTGACCTGGATCTGGAAAATTTCAGGAGGCACGTTGTAATGAATAACCTTCCAAGTGTCAATCGGTTCCTTCCATGAAAAAAACAGTTAATCAAGAACTGTGATCACAAAATTCTGAAAACTTCTGTTGCCCTCCAACCAACTTCACATTCCCCCATATGAGCAGTTTATCCTTTGTATTTATCCTTGAGATTCGGAGTTTAAAAAATCTTTCAAGTTTGATATAATAATGAAGGAAATCTTTTCCCTGAGTATTTTTCATATAATATACTGAAATCCAAAATTATTTTAACTTGCTCTTTGGTTTCTAAGCACCATGACATTTTGAAATTACACTTAGGAACAGTGCATATACTAAAGTTCTAGTTCATGCCATATTGTTGATTCTCTGACAGGAGTACATGGTAAGTGAAAAAAAATGAAGTGTCAGTCATCCTTAACATATTAGCCTTTACAATTTAGATATAAATGTGATATTCTTATAGAGCTCTCAAGAATTTAAGATTAGAATATAATTGGCAGAATAATGGACAAGCAGCAAGTACTGATGTGGTATGTATCAATGATACTTAAAACGCTACTAACACTATATAAACTGAAGTTAACTTGCATAGTTTACGTATTTTGAGCAAAAATATGTTTATACAAAATCCCATATACATAAAATGCAAGCAAAGCTTGCTACTTTACTTTTGCTTGTGGATCGCTATCTTTTAGACTATTTTTGAATATGGTGGGCATAAACAGTTTGGATAATCTTAAAATAACTTTTGTTAACATACCAATTTTCAATTTCTGCCCCTGTTGTACTCCTCAAAGCTATTGAAAAATATTGCCTCATATGCCTGGCCCGTTACAGTTGGCCTAATAGATAGCGTGGTGTTTGAACTTAATTTCTTGGTCATACACACATATGTCTCTCTGCTATCAGTTTCTACCCCCACTGAACCCACTGAGAATACTGTCATTGATTTTACTGACACAACAGCAAGCTCTAATCTATACATATATACACATAAAAAGATTTATATTGTTTACATGCTTCATCATCATCTTTGTAGGAACAGCTGCTAAACTTACCTATTTTAGAAAAAAAAAATAAAAAATCTCCTGTGCTCATTTTTCAGTGGTGGCATGAAAAGTTCCATTTTCAGCTCGATTAAGATTTTATACTCTTGCAGTCTCCTAAAGATCTATGAAGTAAGGCTCATGTCATCATTAGGAACGGGACCAATCTCTGTTTTCCACTGGTAACATTTACTGTTCCTAAGCATTTTTTGAACATGTCCAGAATTAGTAAGAACTTGATGGGCCCAAGTCTTGGTAATCTTTAAAAAAGATCTTTTTGCAGAAAGCATCTCTAATGCCTGGTGTGGTTTTGGTGCTATCTAAATAGTCTTTCCAGCTGCCCTACAATCCTGAGTAACTAAATGGAAAACTGTTTTATTGAGAAAATATTAGCATGAAATGGTGCCATATTGATGAAAGTGCTCATCATGTTAACATTTTTTCATATGTAGCAGAATTTTTCAATGTGGCAGAAAACAGTGTATTTGTGCAGAACTCTAGAAGAATGAATCTATGAGATTCACAGCTGTATTTAAGAGATAAGTGGTGAGAAATGCAACATGAATTCCAGTAATAGATTTGATCCAAAGTTGCATTCAGCTCAGAATATCCTTTCTTTGCCTCTAGTCAATTCTGAATGATTTGAGAAGTGCAAGAATGTCTGTAATAGATGACTTTGGAAGGGGACGTTTTGTTCTAGCTTTATTCAGCTACTTAATACTGTAAGTGGAGCCATATCTCTCCTTTTTAAAAAAAAAAGTTAATCTCTTCTGCTTTACTAGTTTAGGTGGTTTTGTTTTTTTTCTCTCCTGAGCTCCTGGTAGAAGTTCTCATAACATGTATACACTCCCTGTTCCCACTGTCGTCTCCTCAGGTCTAGCTTTAAGTTTGAGACCGTATAAAACATGTTATGGTTGGTGAACTATCATCTGAACAGAGTTGTCTGAAAACATTTGTCTTGTCTGCTAAACTAGTTTCAGCAGAAAGAACCTGCTGTTTGAGATAGAGGAAAAAGAACAGCTTAGTGTCTCCTGAACTGAGTTTGAGACTGTTGTCATAATCAAATGATCACCCTCATGAATCTGGACTAGGTCTTGCTTGAATAATGCCAAGGGATATTGGGTTTAGTATATGAAGAGCTTTCATGATGGCCCCTTATGAATACTCACAACAATTCAGTGCTGGCTTCTTTGCTAGGCCTTGTCAGCATGAGTATGTGCGAACTGTTGAGCTGTCTAACCTCTGCAGTCGTGATGAAGCAACTGCAAATGGCAAAAAAAAATAAATAAAGAAACAAGCCAGAACCTCTTTATAATCATGAAGAAAATAAAATCAGTCTGTTTCCTGCTGAAATGATGGCTATTAAATTGTTCTGTGGCATTCTATGATATGATCTGGGCATGGCTTAGTTTAGAACTCAGAGTTTCTTCATGTCTGGTGTACTATTGAAATCTGTCTTAAGTGAATACAGTTAAAACTCAATTTTGTCTTAATTTTATTGGAAGTCCTAATACTGTACGTATCATGCTGTTTAAATACTATAGCATTCTTAGGACTGGGAGACAGGAAACCAAATTATGGATGAAGATGTATGTCTTCAAAGCTACCTACCTTTAAGATTTCAGGACACAGCTGAATAATACACTGTTTGGCCTCAAGTAAATCACTAAATCTCCCTTGTCCCTTAGTTCCCCATATCTTCTACATCATAGCAAGGCTAGAAAATGAAATCCATGTAAAGTTCTTTCCTGCTACAGTAATGTGGGCCATGGAAATGCCGAGGGAGCTAGACCTTTATTTCTAGATGGAATTTGCCGTGGAATGGATTCTTGTCTTACAATTTGATCATTGCCAAAAAGTGCAGGATTAAAAGCAAAGCATGCATATGAGCAGTGGAGTCAATGGAATTAAGTGATGTAATCAGTAAATTATTCCAGCTGTAACTGCAACTAAAAAGTGTGTTTTTAAAGGCGAGAAACTTTAATGGAATTTAGATGGCAATATTGCCATACCATGTTCATTCAAGGGTTACAGAATGTAATCTCTACAAACAGTGTATTAAATTACTTTGAGACAAGTCTATTCATAGACCTAAATTCTCTCATGAGGAAATAAACAGCAGTATTTGAAATGGGCCAATCTGTGTCCTGGTACTTCTCAGAACTTCAGGCATGTATGCATTTTTTTATCATCTATATACCTGAAGGAATAGCTGCAATGGGATTTGTCCCTTCTTTATGCCCTCTTACAATGATTTTTAAATTTTACCTTTTTAAAATTATGATCTGATTGTTACTTTTTCCAATCATTGCTGACTTAGTACATCTTTTGGAGGTTAAAATATTTCCAGATAAAATTAAGACTGTTATACAGTAACTCTATCAGTACTTGAAATTCAGTGTTTCCTAACTACACCACACATCTGGTTAACTGTTAGCAACTTGAGTTACTTGATGGTCAAGGCTAAGCTAGTTAGTCTGAAACTCAAATAGGAACATAAAGGTGTCAGCCCTTTCTAAGTTCATTCTCTAAAACACACACTACCTGCTAAAAAGACAAATGAGCAGAAACATCTGCTTAGAAGTGACTAGTATGCCAAGTCAATGCCTTCCATTCCCTAATTCAACTCTCCCAGACTCCATCCATCCTTATACTAGCGAGGTGAACACAGCCGTTCCGGTGCAAGACAGACATGCAGTAAAAGTGAATTTAACATGCTGGAATAAGCCTCTTGCTCTCCAACAGTAAGTGTGGAAATGACTGCGTACCCTCAGTCGCCATCTTCCGCGACTGCCCTGATGTTGTGGTTAATCTGAACCCAGCTGGCAGCGTCTCCGAGGAGCCTGGCATCATGCTGATCCCGTGAACCTCACGCGGAGGAAACTGTCGTCGCCAGGAGGGCCCACGTCTGAAGTTCTTGTCGTCGCTCTGTCAACACACAGAGTTGTATTGGATAAAGAATTTTTTTTTTTTAATTATTATTATTAATTATCCTGCTGTCTGCTGCCTCTCCCACTGTCAAAAATGTATTCATTCCACAACAACTGCTCTGCTGCACTGCATTTAGTAACTGCAATGCATTTGAGACACTCTTGTAAAAAGTAAATTCGTTAGAAATATTAAACTCTAGGGTGGAAAACTCTTGTTAAATCTCTGACTTGATATAGTTGAAGGTTTTAGTATCAGCTAAAGTAGAACTTTCTTAAAAGTAAGATCGTTTCCAAATACAGATACAGAACGTGCAGTGGTTTGTCACTGCATTAGGAGGCTTAGGAAAAGTGCTAATCAAGAATTAATAAGAATTAATAGAAATAATAATAAAAAAGAATTAATAAGAACTCATGTTCATACACAGAATTCATAAGCCTCTCATATTCAGGAATTCCCTAGAAGTTTTATTCCTCCTTAGGTGCAGAAGTCCAAGACTTGAACATTTTTTTACCGGACTCAATTACCTTATGATTAATATTTTCCATAGGTGGATTTGAGATTCCTCATCCTAGATAACTACCCCAAATCCCACTCTATTACATATTGATTAACTTTGAAGAACCAAAAAAATCCACCCCACCAAAAATCCCCTTTTCTTCCTTCTTATTTTTAAAGCAAGGGTGTAAATATCCTGAAGAATAGGTTGCACAGGCATCTGCCTCCCCACCACTTGCTCTGGCCAGTGAAACTTCCACCCCTTTCTGCGTATTTCCTCTATAGAAAAATGTTCATCTTAAGCTCTGAGTGCAGTGCCAAATTTAGCATTCAAAATGATATGAATATGTAGCCATACTGAGGTCACTTTAAAAAAACCTTGACTGGCATTTCCTAATTCTTTCTTAAAGCTGTAACTGATTTTTTTTAACAAGGTGAAAATAAACATGTCTTCATGCATTCAATTTAAGTTTTATATTTTACTGTGATATTTTATAAATACTGAAAATAAAATTAATTACTTCCTCAAGTCGTCTTTCAGTTCCTAGTGCTAAAAGGTTGTTGTATTCTCTCTCAAGGATCTGCCGTGCCTAGAGATACCAAAGTATAAAATTAAAATGGTTGAAGATGAATAAAAAGCAATAATGGGTACAGATTAACCAGAAGTAGCATGAGCAAACTTACCTGGGTGTTTTGTGTTGGAATCTGTAATAATAAAGCTAAACTGCTGTAATCAAAGTTTTCATCCAGTGCTATAAGTGAACCATGCACACCGCTTTCTAGAATGTTATTTGCATATTCTCGGAGGCCAATAGCTTGTATCCAGCGTATGACTCGGTCATTGCTCCACACCAGCACATCTGTAAGGACATAACACCAGTTCAATCTCTTGATACCCCATAACTTTCGAGCTGTACAGGTGCATGCATAAAGTTGTGCATACGCTGTGGGCGTTATACTGCTTGATTCTTAACTGAGGATTGCCAGCAAACTATTCATATAGCTTTAATATCTCTTATTTAAAACCCTGTGTGATTTCAGTTACCTTCAAGTTAAATGTTTATTTGAAATAACGTTGCCGAAGGAGAAAGGTTCCTCCAGAGGGCATCTCCAGAATGCAATGCCTCCCACCTCCAATACCCTTTTCAATTCTTAAGCAAGATTTTACAGTTTAACAGGGCAAGGACACAGGAGAAATACTCTTTCCTCCAGGCTCCACTTGAGAGTTTTGTATTAAACATTTTGAAAGTTGGGTCAGCATCTACCATTTTATAACATGCTATGAAGCAAATGATGAGTTCACAATTTTAAAGACTAAAACTATTTTTAGTTCAGAAAGCTGGTTAAGCTTTTAAGGTTCATGCCAATTATAAAGCTAAGGCAACAAAATGAACTAGGAAACCTATTTTGAAGATTTGGCTATTATTAAAAAAAGTATCCTACCCTTTCTGTAAGATTAGAAGAAAGTTACTTATACTGAATTTTATACTTGTGAGGAGGAAATGTAATACCGAGCTGTGTCTTATTAAGTGATAAGAACTTCTTCCTGAACCCTTAGAAGTTCAGCTGATGTATCTGTTCTGGGATCAGGTATTCTCCATCTTCTGACCATGACCATCCCAGACTTTAGGGTCAGGATCGGTTGAAACGCAGAGTGGCAGCCAGTGACCACTGAGACCAAATCCCACCTGGGACCATGTCCAGCTCCCTGATGCCCGATGGGGTGAAGGGTGCTATGGGTTATTACCCTTGTCCCAGTAGTGACCAGCACTGAAGCAAAACCAGAATTTGAGGCCAATACCCAATTTCCTCACATCAGACTCCAGCTATTCCCACTCAGGCTGACATGAACCCTCTACATCCAAGGCAAAGTCTTTGCATTAGTGCACTCCATCATCTGCCTTGAGCAAACGCAGGCTTTCCCTGTACCATTCCTCATTTTAATTGCCCACCTTCCCCCTTCCCCAGCTCTTCCAATCAGCATTGTGTTTGAAAAATAACTGCTGTATTCAATAGAGCTGCAAATGCTTAATCAAAGGATTCACTTCTGATAATGGAAAAAAACCCCACAACCCTAATAGTTTTATATAAAAAGAACCTTGTAGTGAGCCTGCAACTACTCTAGAGAGTTTGACACAGAAAAATACTTTTAAATCAGCTGCTAAATCTTACAAGGCCAGTTCTGTGATGAAGTATTCTTATATACCAACTCAGCGGCCACCTCTCCAAGCAACATTTTCTATAATACATATTTTGAAGTAAGAAATCAAAGGCAAAGGTTTTCAAAAGCAGGAGTACCGTCTTAGGGTCCTGAGGGCTCTGATTTCCCAGTGTTGCCCCCAGCACGTCCCATATATCTGCAGGCTGTTTGGCCTTCTGAGACTGAAAGAGGCTAAGAGAAGGTCCATCCCCAAAATCTAATTTAGCAAAATATATGTATCAAACCGCCATTCGGAACTGCAGCCCCAATTTAGCAAAGTACTTAACTGTGGCTAATTTAAGGAGACCTTGTGTTCTGAAGACAGATGGACTTACATTAGTTTTACTTAAAGCACATGCTTAAATGCTTTGCTAAAATGGCATGACAAGGGGTTGATAGTGTCAAACTTCAAAATAAGAAACATTCCCAGTATTCATTCCCAGGAACTATCACCTTTTATTTCATGCTGACTCATTTCTCTTCGCTTTTCCAGTTCTTTTCTATCATAATTCAACCTCTTTAAACACATGATTCCATATTGCAAGCTTGTTCTGTTATTTAAAGAGAAACATTTACAGAGTTAATAAAGATAATTTTGAAGATGGGAACAATGTAGGATGTATTTCCTGCATTTCACATGAGGTGTTTCATGGTGCCCATGTAGCAAATCTTGAGGACAAAAGGGAGAGCAAAACCATTAAAAAAACTCCACAGACTTCAAAAATGAAATGGACAAAAACAAAATTAGTATGTTTGAATAAATGTTCTAGCATAAGAAATCCAAAACATTAAAAATCATATTCAGAAAAGGTCAGCCTTTGCAAGCTGTGAAATGTTTTCTCAAATCAGGCCTCAAAAAAGTGCAAGTTGGACAGTACATTAAAAAAAATCCACTTCTTGTCACATAAACATGATTCTCCCTAAGGTCTAAATGCCTTTATTTCCATATTTCCAGTTTAGCTTTCTGGCTATATCCCTAGATAACTCAAATAACTGTCAATTTACTTGTACTGTTAACAGGTTTTATGTGCTATACACAATAGCTTTTCATTATTATGAGATCTCAGGGCTTCAAATGTTAGTCTACCATCTTCTGATACTTTAAACCACTTAATAAATTATTACTGTTTCTGTGTTGTCAAGGCTTTATTTATATATTAAATGTTCTCTGCTTGTTATGAAATATATCTGCACCAATATCTTAGTTATGAGAGACAATTGCAATGCAGTTGCTGTTGCTAAAGGAGTCTCAATTGAGATTTCTGACACTCACTTTTCAGTGCTCACTTTTCTGTGTGGTTTTCCACACCAGAACAACAGAAAGTAAGTGTATTTATTCTGTGCAGCACTGAGCACTACGTCAGACACATAAACATCTTTATAGGTGTAGTCTTTATGCCAACATACCGGTGAAAGCTATCCACCATTTTTAAGTGCACACGCAGATCTTTCTTTGTCAGGTGATCTAACATTCTTGCATCTACCAGGCATTCCATAAAATAACTTCGGTACTGAGGTAAACCCAGACTGGGGAGCCATTCGTTACCTATCCATTCGTGGTTCATATCACCATAAGCCAGAGTCTACAAGGAAGAAAAACAAAGGAGAAAGGAGAGGGGGAATAAATTCTTGAGTTTGTTCAAGGTTCTACCACAGGCTGAAGACAGAATACCTATATGCAATGTTGTTTTTTCTAGTGAGGCTTCCTAGCCTAGAAATTCTGTATAAAGGAAAAGCACATTTCACATTGTGTTGACATTTGAGGTGGAAGTCTCTGTGAGATATTTGCTCCTAACAGTTTTGCCTGTTTTGTCTTGTTTTCTATCTTTGTAAAATGTAGGTAATTTTTTGTAGTAAGAAATCATAGTTCAAATGCAGTAGATTAAATGCAAGCAAAATTATTATACAATGAAAATGTGTTTGTTTCATAATCTTACTTGCTTTCAATTGACCTCCTAGAATATTTATGCTAAACGGATCCCATGTTAAATTTGGTAATACAAATATGGCTTCAGGGAAACAAACTGATGTTTGTAGCACTGTTTAATGGGAGCTAGGATTTCCTAAAAAGGATCTAATGACTTACCTGACCTGCCTCCAGCATCGGCCAGAGCAGGTGACAAAATACATTCCATTAATGAGGTCTTTTCAGCTGTAAACAGATTAAACCTAAGTACATCATATGTGGAGCTCAATAAATTAATTATTTAAGGTAGGAGCAAACCAGATTCCTCCTAGAAGCTGGCATTCAAGCATTAAGCTGAAATTCCAATAGGGTGTGGAAGAAAGTATATGAAAAACACATATGCACATTGAGCTATTTTTATATGGGTTGCATGATTATGAAGCAAAACAGATAGGTTGTACATCTCACTGTTGCCAATTATCTTGGTACTACTAAGACTACTAAGACTTACAAAGATGCATCTTTGAGCATCACTTTCAGGACTAGCTATCCTTTTTTTGTTTGTTTTTAACATCTCTTGTCATTATAGACAAAAGGATAACACAGTGTAAGCTGAATATATTTTCTGTGGTGGAAAATACAGTCCTCTCATCTCTCATTCTTTTGAGATTTTGAAGAGAAAAGGAATGCCTAAGTAAAGAAAGAAAGATTATGTAAGTGTGTGCATACATTAGAGAGATAAAGAAGCTGAAAAATGTAAGCAATTGATAGTCTAACTAAAGGGAAAAATTTTGTTCCTAATTATACAAGAGTGATACTTGGGTGTGATTTATACAATTGTTCTAAAAAAAATTCAGTGTAATTTTAGAAATGTTAGAACTCAAGCTCTTGGCATATTATATTAGCATATTTTCAAAAATGAGGAAAATACTTTTGCTAGATTCAGCTGGGTGGTAGAAGATGTCTCTGGAAAGTGGCCATTTTTTCTAAAATATTCAGAGCATATGTGTCTCTTTGTGCTTTACCTAGCAAACTTGTCCTGAAAATATTTAATTTGTAATAGAACTCTAAAACATGTAAATCATAATTCAGTCATTGAGATACTATACTCCTCTATGCATATTGATACATTTTTAATGACATTATTATTAACTTTCTGTTGAAAAAATTCATGTGAAAGGGTCATACCTGAGCCCAGCTGCCTTCTTCAGACTCTTTCTGTGTTATCAGCAGGAAGCAATTAATAAAGCAGGTAAAAAGACAATAAAAATGAGTTATAAAAAGACATGGTTTGCATGTCTAAGTTAATCTTATACAAATGAAAATATACATGCAAAATGTACCAATAAAATAGTTCCAGTCAGTGACAATGCCCTGAGCTAAACTACCTTTAAAATTACAAAACCAAACCCATAAAATCTTAGCGGGGCAAATCTAGCTAAGTTTCCAAGACATAAAATCATTATAGCTTAGAGAAATTTTACAGCAATATCTTTTTTATGGTTTCATAATCAAAACACAACCATCTACTTAGAAAACTGGGCATTAGAGATGCCATTTTTTGTTTTCTGTTAAATTTCTCAGATGAGTGTCATTATATTTGTGTTTATCTTTACTAACAATAATAAAATTGAAAGTGAGCTCAGTTGTAAAAAAAAATTATTGATGAGAATCTGCTTCGTGAATGTTCATGAAAAAACTTAGAAATTTGTGCTTACTGTACTATTTTAAGAAATAAAGCTTTATTGCATCAAAATTTAGCTTCAGTACCTCCCCCACCATTTATGGATTGGGCTGAGTATACAGTTTTCCAAACTGAAGACAGGTTTTTAATACATCTCACTGTAGGATTGTATCATGTTTTATAACCACAGTCATCGAGTTGTTATGATGCAACGTTAAAAACAAAGCCTAAAATAACATTTATTCCAAGTAAAATTCAGAACTATTGAATAAAATCTATTGATGTTTACTTATGCCTCCTCAAAGCAGGGAGATGTTTGACAAAAATTAATAAATAAATGACACACTCCATGCACCCTAAACCAAGGTGTATGAACATACAAGTATGGACGTGAAAGACTCATCATTAATGAAAACACTGAGTTGTATAATGCACCATCCTCAAGCCTTTTCTTATTTCTTTTTATTTCAGCAGATATAAAATTATATTTAGAAGAAGTACTAGGGAGCAGAGTACAAGGGAAACGTTGCACCTGTAACCACGACAATTTCATTTCATACTGGCACTGTAGGGTAAAACTCCAATACTGGTTTTAGGTGCACACAATTTTTGTGATTGCAACACAGATTGTAATTTCTTTTGCTGAAAAATGAAGTAACCATTCTTTATATTCAATTTTAGTGCTCCCTGCAACTTTCTGATGGCATACTTGGGGAGCATCCTGCAGAAGGTATGGCATCTGCATTAAAGCGGATATATCCTTGCTCTCTGTTGAGCACTGAAACCCATTTAAATGGAAGTGGGAAGACTAACCGTCTTAGCTGGAGCAGCAAGATTTTCCATTTCTTCATGGGTCACCCAAACATTGCCTGAGGGCTATGGACAAGGCCCGCAGGGAGGCAGGTGGGATCCACATTAGGTAAGCAGTGGTAAAGAAGAAAGGCAGCACCACTGTAAGCATATTAACAGCGTATAGCATCACCATCAGCACAACCACGATCTTGCCTCTACCGAGCTGCAACTAGAGACAACTTTAGACAACTTGTTTTGCATCTTTCATTAGTATTTCAACTAGAACTGATGGATGGAATCCGGCAGAGCACTGTCACAAAGGAAAGAATGATAATTAAAGCTGAATTTCACACACACAGCAAATACAACCTTTAGCTCATAGCTCTGCCTGGAGGTAAGCTTCAGTTCTCAAAGATTTTCCAGCCTAAATATTCTGCACACAACACATGCTCATATTGTAATGATTACTTTCCCCATGTTTCTGTAAATCAAAAATGTCAAGAGAATTCACTTGTGAAACTATTTTTCTTCAACCCATTGTTTTCAGTCAGATTAGTACTAGAACAATGAGATGAGGCAGGGAGGGGGTGTAGAAGTCTGCTGTGCACATAAGGTGAAATATGTTGTGTTTTTTGAGTTGAAGTAAATTATCTCCTTTCCTGAGAGACAGGGGAAGCAGAAAGACTTGGAACTCAGAAAAGTGCATTCCAGGGCAGGGTAGCTTTGTGTTCTCAATTACTCAGGAAGAATTAAAAAAGAAAAAAGGCAAGTTTCTAGCTTAAATGTGCTGTGTTCTCATTTCATAAGTGTCACTGCTCTTATGCTTGGAAATATGCTCTTATGCTCAGAATGAAAATGAATTTTGTTTAGTAATTCAACATCATGTCGAGTATATACTGCTTCACTTAGGTAAAATCCATTATGATTCATAGTATTACTGTGGTTATGGCATATACAGCTGTTCTGAGGGGAGAAAATAACAGATAGGGAACCATAACATTTAAAGAACCTTAGCAATGTGCAGATCAGAGGCCAGTCAATAGGAACATGAGATTCCTGTTGCCTAGTTGCTTATATATCTCAATGGATCTGGTACCCTCTCAAAGGTAACTCAATTCTAATTGAGATTGTCTGTGAAGAAAACAGATAAAATTTAAAATATAACTATTATTAATAGTATTATTATTATCTTTTTATTAGAAGTCTGAGCTGCACTACTTGAGTAGTAATCGTCCTTCATTTCTGTGCCATGTTTCCCATCTGGTCAAGCCTAATTTTCTTTTATTTAATTACAGTCTGTTGCCTCTTTCATAGCCATCATCAGCTTCTCAGCATGACTCCCCTCCACTCTTTTTGTTATCTTGTTTCTTTTTCTTCTCATCAGTTTGGCCCATTTTTCCTCATTTTTCACTAAAAGGTGCTTTTTATCTATAGCACATACATTCTTACTCTCCCCTAATGAACTTTCTTTCACTTTTTGATATATTCCCCTTTCCTCTTGGACCTCTGTCTCAGTGTATCTTTTTTACTTGCTTCCTTCCCACCTGCTGCCACTCTCTCTCCCTTTCTCACTGAATGCACAGGCTCCACTTCTCCCTTCCAGTGTGTCCTTACACACCTCCAATCACTGCTTCTCTTAAAAACACAAAGAACCTAAAGTCAGCTGACTCAAATTAGATAACGTGAAAGGATGCAAAAAAGGAGAATGGGAACAAGATTTGAAAGAGCTGTATTCCTACATAACCTCTGCCCACTCCTGCATTGCACCCCACCTGCATGAAAAAGAAAAAAAAGGAGAGAAACAAACTAACAAAGACAAACACAATAATAAACACAATCTGACTTGTTTGGGACAGATAACTTGAAGGAATAGAAAGGCAAAACTACAGGCAAAATTACAAATAAGAGGTTCAATACTGATAATTTAGATAACATCAAGGTTAATCAAAAGCATGATTAACCAAAAAATTAAGAATATCTGCTAAAGGAAAAAGATCAGTGATCAACAATCAAGTCTCCATAGGATGGTTCCCAGTGATTGTGAAGTGTGTGTTACCGTATAGCCACTCTCCTACTGCAAAAGACTTTCTGCAGATTCCTGCAGGGTGAAGTGGGAAAGAAAAAGCAGAACAGGACTCACTGTTCTGGATGTTGGAGGTGCTGATGGACTTGTCAGTGATACCATCTCCTGGATTGCTAGTCGGAGCTTTAAGCGATGAAGAGGATTGCTGATTCCGATTTCTCTTTGAATCTCAGTATCGGACAAAGCAGACATAATAGCTCCGCTCTTCACGTTGGCGCGGCAGGCAGCAACATACCAGGCTGGCATGCCCAGCCAGAGCTGTTGAGAGAAAGGACACATTCATCCAAAGCATTGCTTCATTTGTCAAATAAAGTTAATCAATCCAAATAAACATGGTAATACACACAAATGAGTATGACTCTTATAGTCTTTAATAAAACAAAACTGTTTAAGAACCTTTGAAATTGTCATGGCTTCTCGTGAACTACTTTTGCTGCTGGTATTGTAACCAGAACTTTAAAGCAAGGGATGCTTTGAATAATTTTTAGAGCTATGTGCCTCCATCACCTGGGCTACTTCTGTCCCGGGCCTTTAATGAGCAAGTAGTAGCACAAGTCACGATAGTCTTATCATATACAGAGAACAACCTAAGAGGAACTGATTGATTTTTTCACATTTGTACTAAAATTACTTTCTCTCTCTTTCCATATTAGTCCCCACAGCATACTCACGGGGCACAATCTTACACTTCTCAGATTTATTTTCTTGGTAGAAATAAAACAAGCAGAAAGCAGAATGCAGACAACCAACCTGTGAAGACTAAGCCTATTGTAAATTTGGGAACAGTCTGGTATGGTGCCATATCCCAGCTGGAAGGTCAGAAGCTGCAGCAAAATGTAAGCACAGGTACATTACCTGTGGGTTTAGAAGATATGTTCTTGCCACTTCACGCTCTTCTTATGTTAGTTTTAGTAGCCTAGGTCAGAAATAGCCCTTTGCTTCAACATTTTTTTTCTTTTAAGAGCTATTCGCCACTTCCATCAGTCTTTCTTGGGACCTACTGAGTATTAATTATTCCAGGTTTTCTCAGCTTTCTCATTTTGTTCTACCTCATAATTGTGATTATCTGTGTCTACAGATCTTTGCTCCTAAAGGAGATAATTCCATAGCAGGGATGCACATATGCGGGAAATTTTTGTCACAGTGTGAAATACATTATGCCATAGAGAAAAGTATGAGAAGGACATAAACAGTGAATGCAATAATCACTGAGATTTTGGGGATATAACACAATGGAAAACAAGCATGTACCTTGCTAGGTGCTTAACTCCAGGAGATTGCTAGGCTCTGTGAAACATGAGAGAAGATACATCTCTCTGGAAAGCAGCCCCTCCCTGCCCTCTCTCCTGACCATTTTCAAGATCACTATCACATGTGTGTTGGTGCTGTGATTTACATCTTTATCATACATAGCTCTCCCCACTGGGATGACGAAACAAATTTTTTCTGCTGGGCAGAACCAGCTAATATTCTAGCTTTTGTGACACTGAGTTTCAAAGTGCATAAATCAACTTTCATTACTTAACCTTCAATGTATCTGAATGTACATACATCTGTATACATAAAATGTATATACATTATAAATAGTATATACATTTATACAGCTAATTTTGTTAAGTATAGATCTGTTGTACTTCACTGTCCTGCTATATAATATTCCTCCAAATATAAATTGTCAAAAGCACTTTTCAAGCATATTGGTGGCCTGTAGCATCTTATTCTCTGCTTCTATTCTCTCTTCTACTGTTTCTGAAATAGAAACCTGTCCATCAGCATTTAATGTAGTGATGTTATGTGGTAGTAGACATTCTATTCTACATTTTCAGATTTTTTATTAATTCTGGGTAAATGGCAATTAATGACTGTGTTTGAATTTCAGTGGGATAGAGCACTTGTGACTGTAAGTTAAGTTATTGAGTGTCCTTGTGCATCTTGAACAGGCCATCAGAATTAGCTGATTTCATGATTTTAATATTTCATTTTATTAATGGCTTACTAAAAGAGAACATAATGTCCAAGAAATTATTAAATTCACCAACAAATCTAGAAAGCAGAGACAAACTGAAAGGATTTTTATTTAATTTTTCACAGTAAAATGCAGCTTTAAGTGAGTCTATACCTTATCTGGGACATATTTTTAACTTTTTAGTTAAAAAAGACAGCTGTTAGTTCATTTTTATGTCACAGAGAAAATAGACTTGAATGTCAGATTCCAAAAGAGCTCAGCCAGGCTTTTCTGTACTGACTCCTGATGTATCAGAGGGCTTGAGGAATGATCACATGAAGGGATCCCACTGAAGGGATGAGCCACTGCCCCCCAGCTAATGTTAGTCTGAACCTTACAAATACAATCTAATTCCACTTACCTGTAATGAAATACAAAGTTTCATCAAAGTCAAAAAACGAAAAAAAAAAAAAAAAAGCTAGATTGCACACAGCTGCATTTAAAGGGCCATGAAAAAACTACGCATAGCTTTAAAATATATTTAATTTTCTCATTTAATTTGACATTAATTTTTTTCATACATGCACTTGAAAAGCAGGAAAGCGTAAAAACTGGGAGTTATTCACCCTATGGAAATAGATTCAAATATTTGCCATACATTAGGTAAATTAGTTCTTTAATAAACAGCTGTCTCTACCAGAAAGTGCAGCTAGATGAAAACAGTCTTTAAAAAGAGGATACAGTAATTGTTCTAGGCAGAGAACCCAGATATCAAGATTAATATAATTTTCCATAATTAGCTAAGAAAACTCACAGTTCTGAAATATATCTCAACTGTGCTACATACATATGACCAGAATAAATTTTAAGGCTGAAAAGTTAATCCCTGAAAAGTTTGGAAATGTCACAATTGCAATCATATATATTTCTCTAATTTGAGCCTTTGTCTCCTTTAATATTAATTTTGGTTTTTAGTCCAAGGGTCACAAACTATTTTCCCCAGGAGAGTATGAAATGCACACAATGCCCATTTGCTGACTGAATGCATCAATGCTCACTGGATAAATTGAGTACTTCTGTCCTCATATCTTTTTATCATCAGTACTCAATCCGTATTGAATACTACAACATGAACTTCTTCAATGGCTTTCCTGTGCTGCTCTCATCATATTTCCCAAGAAGTTTGTAGACACCAGTTTCTCATTACAGCCCATCTCTGAGAAAGTGGGAAGCATATCCTATTTTGCAGCTAAGAATCAAGGCAAAAAAGATTAAGGCTTAACTTGTCAGAAACATCTTCAAATTTTGGATCACCCTGGAGGACATCAAGGGTAGATTTTTCTCAGTATTCAGAAATATACAGACTTTTGTATATCCACCTTTCCAGCAAATCAGCTTTGACTGTAATATTAGGCATTTCTGACACTAATCTGGTTACAGAACTCTCAAAGTCATATGAAAAAGTCAGGTAGTGGCCAAATTAATGAATGTTCCTTTTTAATAGAGATATTTTTTTGGAAGAAAGATATAAATCTATTTTCCAAGGTCACGAGCAAATGCTTGAACCGCCTTTCTGCAGTTTTCATTTCATCTTTTTTCTTAGGTACCTTCATGAAGCACGAAAACAACATGAAGCAGAAATTTTGTAGACATTTTCTGCTTTTATTCCTCATCCTTCATTTATCCTCTGAACATACTCCTGTTAAAGCTTTGGAGCTTTTTTTAAAAGCATTTTTAAAAACAATTTAAGGTGAAAAACTCTACTAATTCTCTCTGATGATCAATGGATGATACCCACAGCAAACATGAGAATAGGTGAGAATACATAGAGATACTTGGTATAGACAATGAATAGTCACCTGGTCATTGAGCCAACAAAGAACTTGTATCTCCACTGAACTGTCAGAGCTTTGTCACGTAAAAGTGAAAGTCTATTTGTATAAGAACATCCTTCCTTTCTGCCTTCTCCTCCCCTCAGTATCTAGGTAAGTATTTTTTGAATAGTTCCTTCACCTAAAGCATTCATTGTCTTTTGTCAAAATTCATGGACAGTTTTGCTGAATGTTTCTCATTCATTTAGGCTCTCCAAATCAAGGAGAGGTCTCTGCATGTTGGATTCCAGAAATGAAGGCACTGCCTATCAAATTAGAGAGATTTCAACCTGGATCTTCTGCATCCCAGGTGCTGAGAGGAATACCTCTTTTTTCTGTTCTGAGTGGTATCTAGGTAGACCAGCTGTTTCCCATTATATTTTTAAAACCAGAAAGTTACAAATTCCTTATATTTATTTGAAAAATCTGAAGATGTATCTCCTGTGTTAACCTCAAATAAAATTTCATAGCCATTTTTTGCTTTTGTCTTAGCACATCACCCTACATAAACTCCATGGAATTCCTAGATATTTAGAGACTGAGAAAATGGAAGATTTCAAAAATTTGGGGTTTGAGTGCATTTGACAAGCCTTTTTTTTCCTGTCCTCATTCCCCTGTATAATCCTATCTTATTTTTTTCAGCTCTAGTCTCTAATTTACACCACACAGTTTAAATGTTTAGTGCTTGATCATGCTTAGTGCTTATGGCACACAGGGAGAGAAGAGAAGATTTTAACAATCTCTTTCAGAATTTGTAAGGATGAGCACAAAAACAGTCTACAAATGTGACTCACATTTCCAAATTATGACCAACACTTACCTCCAGCCAGGCAACCACCGTTGGGCCATCCCACTGTGCAAAAGGCAATCCCTTTCTTCGAGCTTCTTCCAGAAGTTCATGTCTAAAAATGGATCAAAAATTGTTGAATATGCAGACGTATATGTAGGGACAATATAAACGCAACTGTGCCTTTTTGTTCAGAGTAAGAACAGTGAAGCATGATGACAAGAATAGAAAAGCTATAGAAAATACCAGTGAGCAATACCCATTTTTGAATGTGTTCCTACGTATTCCTCAATCTATTTCTAACTCTTCTAACTCTCTCTTCCTTACTCCTTGGTGCATTTTGAAATCCCTTTAAATACCTAACACACACAAGGTGAAGTTTACTGATATATACATTTTTATCATTATGGAATTGATGTGCTTCCTTAACTTTATACAAATACATTGGTATATTTCCATTGAGTTGATCGGATACCAATCCAAGTCCTGCATCTGCAGCTTCTCTAGACTGCAGTGTATTATGTAAAATATCATTCTCAAAGTTGAAGATATAATTTAAAAATAGCAGTACTAAATATTTGATAAAGTTCTGTTTTGGACAGTCAGCTAGACTACCAGATTAAATGTGTTCAACCATTTGATCAGACATTTTTATTCTTAGTGCAGTAATACAAACCCCACTGTGATGGTGACATAGAAAAAGAAGTCTTTTAAAAGTCTTTTTTTTGTATTTAATAACATTTTCAGCTGCCTCCTACCAAATGAAACACAAAAGAATGCTTTCAGCAACAAGATGTAGCGAAAAGCAAATTAGACAGGGACTATGCTAACGTAATATTAAAATTTGCTTGCATTCCCACATAACAAGGAAATCTTGGAATTATAGCTTCAATTTTGCTCTGTCCTCCTTTATTACCACAGCCTTTGTGGTTCAGCTATCCCTTGGCAATTCTTCACTGCCTTAGCAGGCTTTCAAATATATGCATTACAAAATCACAGCAGTGGGGTGATCTCACTTTTAGGAGTACTCCTTTGGGGATTTTTGTACTGCTGAGGGCCTGGACAGAGAGAATTTGGCTTCAGTCGAAAATGAAACTCAAATATGAAATTTTGCATACATGTTTAAAATCTCTGGCTCTGAATATTAATAGAAAGAAAGTTGTTTTACTTTCTATGTTTTTGCTGTAGTCATATGTAACACTGCAAATACTTGACAATGTTACTGAAGTTTATCTAGCTTCTCCTCCCACACATGCTTTGCAACACACCTTATCCTTTGTCACTTAGATGTCCAAAGACATCTAGAGCTATCCTTCCTTTCTGTGAAAGCAAAATCCTCAGTAAAATGAGAAGTTTCTCTCTGGGTACACAAATGTTACCTTCAGTAGCTGGTGGAGGTGCAGGAATCCCATATTCCCTGGGAGACAGGCAGTTGAAGGCCAATAGACACATACACATTTGGCTGCTGAGAAAGCACAATCAAGGCATGGCCAGACACAGCCACCTCACCTTTGCTGGAAGTCAAGCTTTCAGCAATACCCCTTCCCTGTCTGGCCAGGTCTGGTGTTCCATGGCAGACCACAGACCCCTCAAAATCCTGTACATTTTGCTCCTTCCCCAAAGCCATCTGAAGCCCAGGGACGAGTCCCCTCTGTTGCTTATAGCAGCCTTCCAGTACAACAGGAAAGATGAAGAGGCAATCTTTAAGAGGGAGTATAGTGATAGGATGAGGGGTAACAGTTTAAATGGAGAGAGGGTAGATTTAAATTAGATATTTGGAAGAAATTCTTTACTGTGAGGCCAGTGAGACACTTGAACATCCACAGAGAAGCTGTGGATGTCCCACCCCTAGAAGAGTTCAAGGCTAGGCTGCATGGGGCTTCCAGCAACCTGGTCTAGTGTGAAGTGTCCCTGTCCATGGCAGGAGGGTTGGAACTAGATGACCTCTAAGGTTCCTTCCAACTCTATCCATTATTTGATTCTATGATTCTTTTTGTTCATCATGGCTGAAAGAGCAGAGCTGGCTATCACAATAAGTAAAAAAGGAGATCTATGGCCTTGAGGGTCACTGGCCTTTCTGGTTTGCGATGGTCTCCTGCTCCAAGCAGGAGAGCAGCAACATGAGGTCTACAAGGAGACGTGTTTCAGAAACTTCTGGCTTATATGTTTTATCTGGCATTAAATCCCTATGTGGCCCCAGGGACCCAGGTGCCTGCAGAAGAGGCATTGGTACTTTAAGTTCTCACTTCCATTAAAATCTTCCGTCCTTTATACAGGAATTATGTACATATTTCTAAGGAATCCTCTGTGACTTTGCAATAATTGAACTACCCTGAGGCTTGGTGCGGAAGCTTAGCGTTATTACAGTGCTTCTTAAACAAATACACTCTTCCAGAGTAGGAAAGCACTTCTAATACTTGAGAGGCTGTCTGGATCACAGAGCTGAAGGAAAATATAGTTGTGGGTACTGATTTCATTGAAGAAAATGGAGCCAGGCCAGAAATAGTATGCCCTGCATATATGCTATAGCCAAAGACTACAGTATGATGAACCTAATTCGAAGGGTCTTGGCATGTAGAAATGAAGCGTTTTGATTTGAAAGTATTTTAGTATAAAGTTAAAATCCTTTACTCAGCATGCACAGCTGTCATAAGGCCTGTGCCTCGCTTATTGATATGAAATACTAAAAGGATTTTTATAACATTTCTTTCTTTAGTTGGCAGTCAGAGACAGAAAACTCTTGGCTTTTTGATAGGAACTAGTACTATAGAAAAAAATTTGCTCTTTCCAAATATGGTAAAGAGTCATGTAGGAAAAAAACATATATCATTCTTTATCAATGGTGCAAATAATCTGACATATTAATCTGCCTTTGTGATTTGCCTATTTTGGAATATAATCTGAATATTTTAGAGCAGCCCGAATGCACTATTGTTCTTAATGAATAGTCACTGGCTGAATACAGATGGTCCCCAAAGCCAAATATCAGGGACTGCAGTTCAATTTTCCTTACAAAAAACAGATAACTGATCACAGAAGGAAGAAGAGATGAATACCCTAAAGCTCATCACTCCCTCTTCCTTCCATTATTAAGACAGGGTTTCGGGACTGTGAATAGCATTATACAGTTTCTTTAATTTGGAAGATGCTTTGCAAAAAAATATGGGGATTTCCTCCTCCTAAGCCTTTGTCAGAAGAGTACTACACATTATAATGTGTCCACTTTACATTGGTAAGGAGGTAGGGAATTAAAAAAGTAGTTCTTTACAGGCTCATTCCAGTTTCTTGGCAACATATGAAAACCAGCTGATAAGGAAGAATTGACATTCATTAGGTGTTACTATAAATGCTATTATTTTGCAGATAAGGCTTTAAACTACTTACTACCACTGGAATGAATTTCAAATTAAAGCCATATTTTTGAAGATAACATTATTACTGAATAAAAATCTCTTCCTGGAGACATTATGGGAGTAACTGCAATATGGTATTTAAAATATATCATTACCCTGAGCCTGGTTTTGCAAAGTCAGGACATTTCATGAACATCAACTCTTTAGCATTCATCCAAAATTTGAGAAATGCTTGTATTTGTTTTAGAGAGCCCTCATAAAGTGGGCTTTTTTCACTCTTTTATCAAAGACTGCAAAGAAAAATCATGTCATGTCAAGTTGCATTGTGGAGCTGTGTGTCAGACAAACAGGGTTGCATCCCTAGCACTGACTTCTGATGTTTAAGTCTCCCCAAAATTACTTCCTAACAATACTGCTACACTGGGCTATTTTCTTTAGCACCATTCTTCTGAAAGCCAGGTACCACTGCCCAAATCAACCTCCCAAACTGAGAGCACAGCTGTCTCATACCATGGGAACTATGAATGCTGTTATATCCCTCTAGACAGCAGAGACAGAAGCAAATGGAAGGGAGAAATTATAAGAGCAAAACTATGTTATTATCCTGCAAATTTTCTATTTCATATATATCCTTCCCTAGCACCAGGAAAATTCTAGCTCTGTATCAGCAGCCCTTAAAAATTCATTGCATAAAACTCAATGAAATTTATTAAAAATAAGAATACTTTTTAAATAGACTTTGTGTAGGAAGTTACCAAGATCTTGATTTAAAGTGTGTCATTCAGTGACATTCAATTTTATGAAGATGAGGCTCCCTGCCATGAAGCAAACCAAATATAACAGCTTATGATTTCCGAATACACATAATGCAAACACTCGGTGTAGTACATGAAGTCCAAACACTGTCTTGATGAAACTTGAACAATGTTTCAACACAGATCTTCATATTTCTGCAAATAATATTTACTCTGATAGTTCACATGAAAAGTCCTCAGGGATATTATGTTCTGCATATTGTAACGTCTCTTAGTTAAAATGTTAAGATAAATGTGAGATAAATTGAAAAGGAAGCATGGCAAAGTCAAGAGCCAAATCACATTAGTAAAATACAAGCAGAATCTATTAAAAAATTTGGCTAACGGGCAATTTAGCTACTATGAAATGGCCTTTACTCATAGACATTTTCTCAAACAACTAACATACGAAAGTGTTTAACCTAACAGACCTGATTATTATTATAATTACTGACACTGTTATGATTATTATCATGAACACTAAAATGCCTAGTTTATTACAAAATATTATGCATGATTGGTGGTTTCTAGAAGGGAAATAACAGAAATGGTAGACAAAATATGCTACATTTATCAGAATAATCCTATGATTTCAAGTTAAGATTTAACACATCTGCCTCTCGAAAGCTAACATACTCGCATTCAAAAACTCCAAAATTCAGAAGAGAGGATTTCTAATCAATTAAACTGGATTTGGATTTTATCTTTTATTTTGTCATTTGCTAAATATTTAAGAGAGGCTAGAATCCTGCAGCTAAGGTCACTGTATGACAAAGTAAAGTAGCTGAAATTGTATAAATCAATAATGATATTATTAATGATAAGTATCTAAAGGGTGGTCTGAAGGAGGAGGGAGCCAAACTCTTTTCAGTGGTTGCCAGTGATAGGATGAGGGGTAAAGGGCATAAGTTGGAACATAGGAAGTTCCACTCAAATATGAGAAAAAACTGCTTCACAGTGAGGGTGACAGAGCCCTGGAACAGGCTGCCCAGGGAGGTCATGGAATCCCCTCTTTGGAGATTTTCAAGACCTGCCTG
>BJBW01003845.1:2233-35138 GCA_004320125.1 Scolopax mira
TGTCCCTGCCCAGGGCAGGGGGGTTGGAACTGGATTGTCTTTAAGTCCCTTCCAACCCAAACAGAACAGAAATACCTGAAACAGCCTTAAAGATGCTAGCCCAGGGTCTGACAGCAATGGGGGCTCACTGCCCTCACTTGCATGATATATTATTCTCTTGCCTTGTGGCTTCAGCAGTGACTTACAAAGTGCATGTTGACTGACAAAACCTCTCATTCTGACTGCAAAACAGGTGACATCTACTCTTCATGGAGACAACTGTCAAAGAGAAATTAAAGTTATTGTTTCAGTGCTAAATTACAGTTGTAAATGTTGTTACTTTTCCAAATTTTCCTTCTTCACTCAGGGTTTTGGGAGAAGAGGAGGGAGATTTGGAGGTTGCTTCATCGGATACAAAGCTTTTCACAAGAAAGCACATGAAACATCTAATGTTATCAACATCCCAAGGGGAGCTTCAGTTGGGTTAACACTGGTACACAGAAGTGTAAAGTTAACACTGGTACACAGAAGTGTAAAGACGGCATAAGAGCTGAAACATCCTGGAGGAGTACAAATTGACCAAACACTGGAAAATCAAGGACCAAAGACAGAAAACTGATAAAATAGTTAAAATACATTTGCTCAGTTCATGGGTGGTGGGTTCAGCACAGACTGATGGAGGTTATTTCTGAAATTTTAGAATATTTGCTAAATACCTCATATTGGCCTTGGTTGGAGACATGATAAAAAGCCAGATGAACCTTGGATATGACTTGGTGGAAGCTGCTGGTTTGGTTTGGGTTTGGTTTTCAGTCATTACTTGGCTGCAAACCATTTTTAGTGTCCAGCAGTCATGTTGAAATGGCAAAATTACACCTATTGTAGGAAAAGGGCAGGTTAGGGAGGACTTGGATTCAGTTACTTGTCTATAAGTCACCAGTGTTGGTGGAATTCACGTTGAGGTACCAGACAGCTGGATGAACAAATTTATCTGTGATCTTGGGGAGTGGAGGAGACTGGGGTTGTTGACTCCTATCCTATCAGCATTCACCGTTTCTCTAGCAAAACCTTCAAAGTACCACAGGTGCCATGGTCTCACTGCAAGATCAAGCAGGAGACAAAACTGAGTTTCACAGAGACCTCTTAAGCTTTTGAATCCAAAACATAACCAAGAGAAACATGGGGAGAAAAAAAATCAAATCAACTACTTTTTTTAATAGTCCCTTTTGAAGTCTGTTTGTGTTTTTGTTTTCTTCTTTTTATTGAACTTACCTCCCTCCATTACTCATCCTGCAGAATATGTTTGTTGAGCTCAAGGTACAGCATCCGTGCAGAACCATGAAGGGTGCAGAAGAAACAGCTTGTAATTTTACTGGTTTTATTAGTGTGGTGGGAAATGAAGAAGACTGCCAAGGAACAATTAAAGAATTTTATTAATTGGAGATATTAAATAAATAAATAAAGAAAAAAGCTAGCATCTACTTTTAATTTTTTCTGCTGCTATTTAGATTATCTGATTTGATCGGTACCCATTGATGACAACAAGACCAAAAAAGCCCCACACTTCTTCCAGCAGCACTGTCAATTCCAGTGCAGTTAGAGATCTATGATTTATTGCTCTTCCAAGAACAATCAGTCCAAATATTGAATTCTGTGTGTTGCATGCTGAGAGTTAGAAGCTGAGGTGAATGTTGTGCTTGAGTGGTAGGTACTGGAGCCAACACATTGACATGCAAAGCCACTTACACCAGCATGCTTCTTTTAGATAAAAACAATACCTGTAATATTGACGGTTTCTAACTCTACTCTTCTATAGTTGCTGTCAGAAACCAAAAATGTAAGATCTAGATGGTGTGAGATATAGTTAAATTGTAGTTCTGCACTGTTTAAACACAAATCTTAAGACTGGTGAATCCTGCAATTGTTTTAATATGAATACACAGACTCAAGTCTTACCTTCTTCATATTTAGGATGAAGGAAATGCCCTTCTTTTGGGCATTTTTCTATGTAAAACACACAGGAAAATCTCCATGGTATTAGGTAATTCATTATCAGATTTATTTGTAATTCCAAGTGGAATGGTGGTGTTTGAGCTGAATGCAACCGTGTCAATGCTATTTCTGTGTTGGGTTTATTTTTTCCTGCATTTCCATAAACAGTCAAACAATTCTGCAAATGTTCCTCAAGGAGTATGTCCAGAATGCCACCTCCTTAAACATCTCCTTGGTGTTCATTCCATTTCCCATTTTGAACTGCTGCATTTAGTTGCAAAATGACTTCTTCCAGCAGTGAAATTTTATTAACGCTTCAATTCACTGGCACAGAGATGAAATATCCATGGAAAGGGAAATGCAAAAATGAGTGGGTTTGGGATGACTCCTATGGTGTAATGGCATGAAACAGAAGTGAGTTCTATGGCTAATTGATTGCTCAGTGCTTGATATTGATGATATTGCCTTCATCCTCCTAGTAGGCTGATGATCAATAGTTGTACATCCACACACGTTTGTCTTCTGGCTTTCTGTTAAATAAAGTGGAATTAATTTTGTCCTCAAATAATCTCACTGTATGCATAGGTATGGTCCAAATTTTGTGCTCTTTGCCTTTTTGCTTTCTGTTGCACAATATGCACTACAAATCTGGAGCCAGGTTCACTTGTCCCTTGAGTTATTCCTATGCAAGCAGCATTAAATGAGCTCCCATGGAAGATGCACTGAAGAGGCATTATTAGAGAATAGTTTGGTCCTTGTTTTTCTCTCATAAAGTTGAAGCAAGACTCAGCAGCCCTTTAGCCAGCATGGGTTATTCATCACTCATCATGAAGTTGGCAACTCACTGGAGCATTTCGAGATTAGGGGAAAGACTCGAGTGAATGGGGAGCAGAATGGTTGTCCATGGGCAGATTTCCCTCTTCTCCTGGCTGTTTGTCTCATACTCTTGACAGTTCCTTGCATGGAAATGTAGCTGGAAATCCATGCTGCTTTGCTTTTCTCTGAGATGAGCACTGAGCTCTGCTCTGGCTCTGAAGACGCAGTGCCAAGGGCACCTTGTGTCTCACCATTGCCACCACGAGTCTTTGAACACTCTTTCCAACACAGTTGTGATACGCAGAAACAAATTTACAGCTCTCAAGGTTATTTATGCTCCAAACAGGGATGTCGGGGTTATATATTGTGTGATCCCAAATGTTTAAAAATAACTTTTTAAAAAGAATTGGTTTTAGTTCTCCTATCACTACAAGATGGTGCTGAATAGTACTTTAGACTTTATACATCACTATAATACCCAGATTAAAATAGATAGCGATCAAAAAGAGGAGCCTTTTCATCAGCTCAACTTCCTGAAAGGCCTAGAAATTGGAATTTAGAAGAATTTATAAATAGGAGCCCGACCAAAGTGTTAAGTTTAAGCAATATGAGCTGTTTATTTTATTACAAAAATTGGGAAAGACATATACATTAATTACATCAAAAGTTAAGTTGTATTGGTGGGAAAATTGCTCTGAATAGCCAGCAGGACATGGCATGAAAAATGATTGGAGTCTGTGCTACACACATGCACAGAGCTAATCTCACACCTCAGGTTTCTATTATTTTTTTCATGCAATTTCAATAAAGATCATGTCTGAAAAAGGATCTACAAGATTTCTAAAAAAGCTAAATTCTACACTTGAAAAACTAGTGTAACCTAGCAATAAAAATACAGGTGAGTTGAAACTGTCAAGGGGGTTTTCACTGAAAAATATGTAAAGCTATAATATTAATGCTGAGCATAATAAATGCAACGATAAGCAAAAAGTTTTGAAAAACCCAATAATTTCATAGAGAAGATGAACACTTAGTTCTCTTAGAAACCTTTAAAGAATGAAATATAAATAAACACATTTCATAGAAACAAAGCTTTTTTAATTCTAAGATATAATTTACAAATATTAGAAAATAGGAAAATTGTGCTTTAGGTACTGGTCATGGCTTTCACCTGTTGATTTCCGTTTCAAAATTGTGACTGGCTGTAAATTAACCTGTTTGTGGAGTTAGATATGTTTAGAATGAAACAATGTCATTAACTGATTTGGCCACTGGGGCCCACGGTGCTGAAAGCAACCAAGCAAGAAAGTAAGCGAATAGGAATTTGGTAGAAAAGCTGTATTTTCGGTACACAGCGCACCAGGTAAATCATGAAAGGGCCCAAGTAGAAATTACTTTTTAATTAAATCCCACCTAAAATAAATAAGCTGGTAAGTAAGCAAGCAAAATAACTCTTTTGGTGCAGTGGTTGTATGTGCATCTCAAGGGTATTTTGAAGCTTTTTAATCTTCCATTTGCTTTAACTCCGTTTCAGCTCAGTAGACTTGCTCCAACTTGAAGAACCTGGTGAAGTACTCGGTCCTGCATGGGCTAACGAACAGGTCTGTGAAGATGGACTTAAATTAGCAGTCTCTGAGCACCCTCCAGGTTTTTCCTGCACAGCTCTGACTTCAGGACTCAAGAACTGTACTCCAGGATGAAAAACACCCACCTCACAATTTTGCAAGTGCTAGAAACACTGCATGTGCTGAAGGCACCTTATTGGATTTGCTCAGAGGCTGGGGATGATTGATGAATCCTTGAAAAAAAATTAGCACAACGATGGAAGTAAACTGAGAGTTGGATTTTTATCTATTTTACATTCCAGTAGAGTGCCCTCTCAGGGATTTTTTTGTGCCACGTGATGTCCAAAAGCAGAACTGTCCTTGCTCCCAAAGCAGTGCAAACTGCACATCTCACTATACAGTTTGTCAACAATCTCTGCCTTCAAAATATTCCTCAGTGAAGACAAAAATCAATTTTTCTTTTTTGCTGCTAAATATTTTGTTTCCAAAGCATTCCAAGGTGTAAATATATTTCCCAGTAATCCATCTTAAGTGCTTTTATGGAATCCAGCTAAGATACTCCACCTAAAAACCAAAAGAAAACAAAAGAAAACACAATAAATAAAGTTAACATTCACTCTTTAATTCACGATAAATGCCATAAAGTAAACTGATTTTCTCCACAGAGGTCAAACAAAACAATCCATGACTAAGGTGCCATCTTTCTGCACTCACATTCCACTTCACATATTAAGAGAAACAAACAAAAAAGAATTGGTTTTAAGATGTGAAAAACATTTTTTGATGCTGGTGATAATCACGTTAACATTCTCGTGGGTAGAACAAGAGTCACAAAAGAGGATGAACTATGTTTTCATCCATGCTTTTATTAAAAAGCAAGAAGAAGAGAATTTAGAATGCCAAACTTTGACCCTGGTGCCATCCATTAAATTCTGCAGGTAATATTTTATTTAGAAATTCATTTAGTTCAAGTATATTTCATCAATAGGAAATTTCTCCATGAAGTGATGTAGTAGCTTTTGCAGAACTACCAGCCTCTTTCACAGAGATGGTGGAACACCATGCAATTTTCACCATGGATCACGTAAACAGACTTGAGTTGTCTTAGCAGCTCTTTAGCTGCCTGGGAGTGCAGGCAGCACACCTTGTAGCCCAAAGGGGATGTTTCTCTCTGGAGGCTGTTCCATGGAGCAGGGATACCCCAGTATTTGTGGAACCTCCTTAATGACACACCTGATATTGCCCACTGAAGCTTCAAGGGGGATAAATGTGGTTCCCTTCAAGTCTGGGTTCTCCTGGGAACTGCACTGAGACTATTCGGACTTCCTAATGCAGGGCTGGTCTTTCCCAGCTGCCCAACATTGTACATCGTGCCCATCAATCCCACAAGAAAAGGAGGCAAGAGGAACACTCTTCTAATCCAGATAGTGAAAGTGAAATCAGGACCTCTTCTCTCTTGATCTTCCATCATTCCACACCACGTTGGTAGCTCCATAACATACTTTTTCTTACTGCCCATTAAGATCTGGAAACAAAGAGCTCCACTTCCTTGCTAGCAGGATTTTAATGGAAAATGTTCTTCTGTCCCACTTTACGAAGCTGCAAAGCAGGTTTATCCCATCCTAAGCACCTGGTGCTATTTTGCTTTAGCAAGGAAAGAAAATTAAATGCATGGTCCCAAAAACTGGGCGACCTTTTCAGTAGCTTTTCACTGCTCAGTTGAATAGTAGATGCTAGATGGTGTAGGATTCGTCTTGATGTCAGCCAGTCAGTATCAGTTAGATGGCAGTAGGTGTCTCTTCCTCACAGACTGTCCCTGGCTCCCCATAGCCCAGGAGTATGGACAGGCTGCTGTGCTGTCTATGGTGTGAAGTGCTTCCAGTCTACAAGTGACAGCATTGTTTCACACACCGTGGTGCTTTTTTAAAAAAAGATAGCCTCTGAAGAGGGGGAAGGCATAGTTAAGTGGAGGGCTGTCTTTCACTTTTCACATTAAAACATGGTTTTAACTGGTGGGCTACAAAGAGGATTGGGGGTCTAGAACATCTCTCTTATGAGGAAAGGCTGAGGGACTCAGTTTTTTTTAGTCTGGAGAAGGGAAGGCTGAGGGGGGAC
Organism: Scolopax mira; assembly: GCA_004320125.1. NCBI lineage: Eukaryota > Metazoa > Chordata > Aves > Charadriiformes > Scolopacidae > Scolopax > Scolopax mira. The sequence continues at coordinate 8,701 of BJBW01003845.1, forward strand.
CTGAGCAGTGCCTACAAGTATCTCAAGGGTGGGTTGAAGGAGGAGGGAGACAGACTGTTTTCAGTGGTTGCCATTGAGAGGACAAGGGGTAATGGGCATAAGTTGGAACACAGGAGGTTCCAATCAAATATGAGAAAAAACTGCTTGAGGGTTACAGAGCCCTGGAACAGGCTGCCCAAGGAGGTTGTGGAGTCCCCTTCTCTGGAGATTTTCAAGACCCATCTGGATGCCGTCCTGAGTGACATGCTCTAGCTCTGGGCAATCTGGGCAATCCTGCTTCAGTAGGGGAGTTGGACTAACTCTAAAAATTCAGTGAAATTCAGTGAAAAACAGTGAAAAGCTGAATTAAAGAAAAAAAATTGTTTGGGTTTTTTTTTTTTTTTTTGCTAAAGAGAGACACTTAACTTTAATCAGCCTCAAGTTGCAAGAATTTGGATCAACTTTTTGACCTCAGATAGCCAAAGCCCAGTTAATTCCTATTTGAAAGACGTCTGTGTTGCAGAGGGAGGCATCATGCAGAACCTCCTGTCCAAAGCAGGATGTTCCAACCCAGACCTGCACCCTGAAAGGCTATAGCGGGGTGAAGTGTGTCAATCTCCACCCCTGCTCATGGCATCTCAGGTGGTATCTCTTGATAGAGCTGTGTGGGCACAACAGCTCCCTCAGCTTTGCCAGGAAAAGGATTAGAAGAACTTCAGCTGATGTTCACGGACATTGTTCAGACCAGGCTGCCTGGCTGATTTGTTCTAATGCTTTTTTCACTTTGTAAGTTTCCACCTGACTTGCAGGAAGCTTCATTTGGAAAGGCTTTGCAAACCCACAGAGGATTCCTGGGATTCAGCACTCTCTGCTCCTCTCTATTGCTCACCACCAGCTAACATTACCCACTAAAAGAAGTTTCCTCTGTGCCAAAATTGCCAATTTCCACTTCATAAACTAGTCTTTATCTCAGAAAAGTCCTTCACTTCTTGGGGACTTTTGTATCTTAAATTAGATTTCTGCATATTGCGGGACCTTACTCAAGTATGGCTACAGCAGAGGAGTGGGATGTCCTATTATTTGTCAGTCCATAAATGGACTATGTGCAAAATATTTACAGAAGAGTAGCTAGGTTTAAGTATCTAAAAGGACAGGAATAAAATGCAAATCATATTCACATGTACATATGTACTCAAAGATGGTTTTATCCTATATTAAATCTAGTTGACTATATTCCATCTAGTTAACTGTCCATTACTTTTGCAAGCTCATCCTAGGATCCAGCCCAAGTCAAATCCCACCCCAGATCCCAGTTTCCCCAGTTTGAGGAAATGCATGGGTTTATGCTTCCACGTGGCCTTTGACATTGTATTCAGAGTCAGATAAAGGATACCTTCTAATTTTCTGTGATACATAACTATATCAGAACACCAATTTGAACATGGTGGTTCAACTTCAGTAAGGCTATTTTTTAGCTACATTGAGAAAGAGCTATTTGGGGTTAGCAATTATGTTTGTACTTAACTGTAAACAGAATTTTAAAGTTACTGGAGTGGAAATGCTCCCAACGACCTGCTGGGGCAACACCAGTTCTAACTGCATTTATTCTTTGTACCTGTTTTCCATCTAAGTATTATTAAGTACATAAACTACAGTAGCCTACACAGCTCCCTCCTTGCTCTTGAGCAAGACTAGGCAGCATAGGACAGTTTAGGACCATAATTGTCTCATAACGCATAATAACTGAAAAGACTGCAGGAAGACTCTCAGTATAACCTGAAAATAGACACTGGCATGAATTACCTAAACACTTCTTTTTTCTGGACAATGTTATCTTTGTGTTACACGTTTTTTTAACGGCTGTATTTCTGAAGAAAATGGACAAGTTTTACTGACCAGGCTTTTCTAAATCCTCCTTCTCCTCGCTGTGATGCCTTGCTGTTAATGCTTGTAAAGAATATATTTCCTTCCTGTGCTTTTCCTATCTTTCAAATATACATTTCTCTGCTTTGCATGAAGCCTCATCAATTGCAAATAATTGATGATGATTGATTTATTTGGATTTTATAGTCCATGATTAGAACCTTTAGGTGATTACAGAAGATGAGCAAGTCAACTCCACAAAACTTCTAGAACCTTTTCTATTTATGTTCAGATAAATTAGTGGCAAGAAAATGAGAACAGAATGGAGCTAAAAAAAAAAAAAGGTACTTGCTATGATTCTTGATAAGATTGTATTAAGTCATTACAGGAAGACGTGGAGGTGGAGAGTCACAATGACAGGAGAAAATGGGAGATTATATCCCTACTTGATTAGTTTATGTCATACAGCTATAACCCTTGTCCTGAAGACAAAATTACAAGCATAAAACACTGCTTTCTGTAGGGAATTAAAGCATATTTTTATATGAATTTTCCAGTGGAGATTCTTGTGCAAATTATGTAAAACATAACACTAACTTAATTGCCTAAAGTGTTTTCTTAATCTCCATATTCTATTAATAAAGTATCAGGAAAATAATTAAGACTAAACTCAATTTAAATATAGCAAATATCTGAGTTGATGCTATACGACTAAGCGGGTTGCATAGAAGCTTTTAAATATTTATGAAGTAGCAGCAAATAGCTTATTGTACATGAAAACATAAAGAAATTCAAGCTTCAGTTAACACACATATAGTAAGCAGACCATTAGGAGTTAACAGCTGTAGGCTAGGTCTAAGTCAGTATTAGATTCACACATCTTAGCTTTTTCTTTTTCCAGAATCAATATCTGCAAATAATAAATGAGATCCCAAAGGGTTGAGTTAAGCTCCAACCACCACAGAGTAACTCTGCAATTGGTCATTGACTCAATAATGCAGGTGAGCTTCACACTGTAGAACATCTTTAGCACACTATAATAGAAAATTAATAGCGTTCAAATCAGCAGCAGGGTTACCCTAAGGATTACATAATAGCTTGGGTTAGAACAATCATCTAGCTCCAAGAAGTGTAAAATGTCATAAAACTAGAAAGAGATAGAATAGCTCCTACATTAGGCATAATTTGTGTAGTGTACACTGACTTTTTTAAAACACGTTAAACAACAAAGATCCACATTATAAAAGTGTATGTACCACTGAAAATACTGCCAACAAACCGCATTGCAGTGGTGTCCATGGGAAATATGAAACTCATATATCACTGCACTGTTAATAATAATAGAAGAATACCAAATTTAGTTTACTATTGTACTGGTACAGGAGGTTTCATGTTGACTACTGTAACACTATAATGAAATGTTTAAAAATAACATGTCCACAAATGCATATGTAAAGTACTAATACCTATAAAACCCCATAAAATAATAACACCAGTAAGTGTCTTAGCCTTTACCACATTGCAAATACAATAGCAACTTTTCTTTACAGACTGTACAGATTCCTTTATGCTTTGTATCAGGTCATCTAAGATAACTGCTTTGGAACATGCTAAATCAAGTGTGCATGTACCCAGTGACCAACTTAAGTGCCTGAAAGATGATATGAGATTAATTTACAGCAGATTAATATGGTAGCAACTCAACAGCATAAGGGACTAATAAGCACCTGGAGACAAAACCCAGCATTTTCACAAACCTTAAGCAACGTCAGAAAACTTCTGCACTGCACAGCACAAATACCTGTCTCTCTGGAAGAAACAATAGACTGCATAGCATGTAATGGAATATCAATTATTAATTTAACTATTTTTCAGTATTAGGGAACACTTTGGACAGTTAAGGGCCCAGAGATATAATTGAAAGAGATTTGATTTCTTAATCTGAATAACACTTGAGGACAGGTAGACACTACAGGCACTATTTCTAAGCATTATAAACTCAGGTTTTGCCACTGAATCAAAATGTAAAAGGAAAATACTTCCCACAATATTTTGAAAAAAAAAAAAAAGCATGAAAACCCCCCAGCCCTTCAAAGTTATTCTATGAATTCAGTTCATTTACTAAATAAAATACTGGCTTCAGCTTTTTCTCAGTTCGATGCTGAAGTACAAAATATACTCACTACACGATGCCGACTGTCCCATTTCCAACCGGAATTTGTATATTCCCATTGCATCTCTCAAACTTTCTGCACAGGTCTCTGCTGCTCCAAATTTAAATAGGACTTGACATAGATCTCACGGTCATTATAAGATCGAGCTCAGACTTACCCACGGGCTGCCACCATCCCGTATATCGCCACAGCAAAAAAAAAAAAAAGAAAAAAGAAAAAAAAAAAAAGAAAAAAAAGCAGCTTGTGGCATTCCCCGCAGGCTACTTGTCTTACTTTTCAGGGGAGTAATGTCCTCACCCAGATTGGCACCAGCTGTAAGAATAAAAGATCGGTGTGGGGAATAAAATCCTCCTCGTCTGCTCTGGTGCCTTCCCCGTGGCTCTTTTTTTTCAATAGTGACTTGTGCCATACACAAAATGGCACCTCTCTCTCAATGCGGAGAGGTCCAGGCTTTATATACCAGGCGTGTGAATGTGAGTGTACCACAAAACACCAGTTCCTTATCATGCGCTTGTTAGCTTGTCCAATCTATGGCAATCACTTCGGTCCCAGGGGTTGAAAGACACAAGACGCAGGGAAAAAGGGAAGCAAAAGCTGAAGAAAGATCAATACTGCACTGTGAAACAAGAAGTGTAGGCTATTTACTTTTCATTGATCTGATGATGCAGGAGAAACACCTCAGACTGGCATTAAATTGAGGGAATACATCTTCTGTGTTTTTTCACCTCAAGGTCAAGAAAGAGCCAAAAAAGAAATTAGAACAAACAGAAACTAATCACAGGAGTAAAATAAAACTATTAATCCACATTACAAATCCACGTGGAAACATAATTAAATATCAGGCTGAATGAGGTTCACAATAAAACAAACACTGCCAGCTCTTATCAGTTTCAACTTGCACCTGGACCGACTGCAAACAAACAAGTGACTCTATGAGGCAGGCTAAAACAAATCAAGCTTTAATGTTAGTTTAGAGGCCGTTTCTAACATAAAAAAAGCTTGTGATTTGTCTTCCCGCATAGAGTTAGAAGCATCTACCTGACTTGTGTCAAAGGCAGATCTACATTTTCACCTGCACTTCATTGTTTAAACAAATATAGTCTTACATTTTTATGGGGTTCAAGGGAAAGGAAGGGCGTGCTTCAGCTACTGGTTTGCCTTACATTAAAGGGTATAAGTAGAGTGCATATGCTTGCAGAGAAATGAAAAAGTTCCTGATATGTTTTTCCTGAATTTGGAGGTTTGGAGGTGAGGAAAAAAAAATAGAAAGAAAACAAAATCACAACCGGGTAGTTCAATACTGTAGACACTAATGTAGCAGGTTTAAGGGACCACCAAATCCCACTTTCAGAGGCAGCAGTGAAAGATCAAAAATGGCTGTAATTAAAACCCTGCAACAATTTATTAATTAACACCCAAAGGTGTTTGGTTTTTAGTGAGGTGTTTGGTTAGAAACTTCCCCAAACGGGGCCCTTGTCAGTGCTCCTTAACTTGGCAAAGTCAACACCACTTCAGAAGGCCATACAGGTTACTGTGTTTTCATAAACAGGCATGATGCCCATCTGGACTCGTGGAGGTGAGAAATAAGATAAAAGAACCCTCCTCAGTAGCTAGGAGGGCTTCTCCTGTGGGAGGGCAATCAGCAGGTTGGAACTCTCTGAAAACAGGAGGAAAACAATGGTGTGGGATGTGGTCTCACATAAAAGTTGCCGAAAAATTAAAAAAGGCAAAATATAGAAGCCAAAGGAACCAGAGAGAAAAGGAAGATTGCTTATGGTCTTCATTATTTATTCATATAGAGTGTAGATTTTCTAGAAAAGGTAGAAAAAAAGGCCTTAAGAAAGAGGAGCGGAGCTCAGACAGTGTATTTGATGCTCAGGGAATAGATGAGGATTGGTTTTGTTGCAAAAACTGCTTGTTCATTCTTAGTGGTTCAAGGAATTAACATATTCACTGTTTGAATTCAAAGCTTTCTGTTGCTAAGATGAACCTGATAATCCTATGTTGGAGAAAAAAAAAAAAAGCAATTTATTTAGTTGTGGCATCACAACTAGAATCAAAAAAAGAAAATAGGGGAAATAATTGCAGTAAAGTCCATTATATCTTGCAATCATTCTGTGGTTATATTTGATGTTACAGCACTTATTAGTCTATGAACAACCCCCATTAAAACAAGTTTGTATTTACTGCAGAGTCCAGCACCTTTCCTGGGATTAGACATGAATTCTGATGGGGGAATCCCATCCACGTCTCTTTTGAGATTCAAGACCCAGCACAATTCCCCAGATGTTTCTTTCAAGTTAGGAAGCAACGCAAAGAGACATTGCTGTTCCTGTTCCAGATCGAAGATAAATTCCTGCTTATGTCCAGTAGGGTCTGTTGGTCTAAAAAAAGAAAAAAAAAACATAAAAAAAATAAAACTTGCCTCAGTCCCCCATCTGAGCACAAGTTTGGAAAAACTGCTTGAAATTAATTTTTGCAGAACTATTTAATTGAACTATTTTCCCAAAAATGTCTTTTGGTTTTTTGTTTTGTTCTACTCTTTTGATAAATAAAAAAAAATCAAAACCCAATTCCATCAAAATTTACACAAAACAGCATCCTCCAGGAGAAATCTTGCCAGAACAACGAATGCAGCCTGCCAACACAAGACAGCCATTAAAACACACACAGAGGTCCCACACTGAGACATATGTTAGCAAATGCAAACAAACCATGTCAGTGAAATCATGTGCAACACACCAGAACTTACTGACACAAATAAAGGGTAGAAACCATTATTTCCAGATAAGCATTCATCACAGGGCAATCACTCCCTGGCATCTAGATCAAACCTCTAATCAAACCTGTGGAATATCTTCAAAAGATTAAGTTAAGTTAAAATTCATCATTCTGTTAAACACTGAAAATCAGGAGCAGACCCCCACATTTTGATGGGATATACATCCGTCCATACACCACCTGCCTTGTGTTAATTTTTCATGTCCCCTTCCTGATCACTCCCTTGTACTACAGGTATTAAACTACCAACTTTTTTTCAAATTACTATATTAACCAAATATCACCATATATTAACTATATCACCAAATTAAACCAAAACAAATGATTCTATACTCCTACTCAAAGATTGTTTAATTTTGTGCCAACCCTGAGGAATGGGTTCAGTACTTCCTTTTATGCATTTTCTTCCCTGGTCAGAGGATGAAATTTATATCAAGCAATAATTCTCTGTATATTTAGATTTTAAAAAAGAGATTTAAACATGGAACCATGCTAACATTCTAGCTACCAAGATATTCTGACAATTGTAATGGCCTCATTACTCCAGACAAAGAGTTTTGTACCAAATATTTTCCATGGATTTTAAAGTTTATGTTTTCAATAATGTTTTAATATATTTAGAAAAAAAGTATCAGAAAGATAAGTTAGATACTTGCAGTTATTTGAACAAACAAATCCTTAGGTTCTCTAAGACAATGCCATTTTGATTAAAACTGATAATTACTGCCATTCAAACAAAACTGTATTAATGTGCAAAACTATTAGACTAAAGGCAAATTTTAATCAGTTTTTAAAGGTTATCTTCAAGTTAAAATGAAAATCCACAAAGTTAAAGACTAATTAAACTACTGTTATATTTAAAAAGTTGATTTTTTTTAATTATTTTGTAACAAATACTTATTTTTAACCTTTTTTTCCTATAATGTTTTAGGCAAGACAGTAAAATATACAAAGGTTACAATAAGTAACCTTCCTTTTCCCACCCATGGACTTTTGAAAGCTGTAAAATTTCCAAATCAAAGGAAACAGCTGAATTATCACAGCTAAAAACAAGCAAAGTAGAAACACATATATGCAGTTTGTCACAGTTTATAATATGATGGATAGTAGGGCAATTATTTTAAATACATAAAAAGAAACAGTATGCATGTGTCAAAACATTTACACAGCTTGCAGGTTATTCACATACATTATGAAAATGAAGATTTTATAGCAGGCAATACAGTCTAGCATGTGAAAACAAAGAGAAAAAGATATCTCTGCCTTAGCACGCAAGACTTAATGACATTAGAATTGCTGGAAATTTTAATTTGACATTTTAAATCTGATGTAGTTGCTAAAAAAGCTATTGTAGAAATCTTCTTTAGTTGTATAGGCCTGAGAAGTCTTGCATTTTTATGTACAATAATTTTTTGGTCCTCAATTCAAAGTTTATCTCAAGACGAGATTTATATCTAGAGCTAGAAGATCCAGTTCAGATTTCACTTCACTTCACTTTTTGTGACTCTCTTATTGTTTTTTCTTTTTTCCCTTTGAAATGTTGGCAATATCTGAACAAGTAACAAGTCAACACATTCAGAACAAAAATATCATACTGAAAGCATTTTATACCAGCTGTATATGTACTCTTAGAGAATCAGTAAAATAAGAATAATGTAATGCTGGATTTATGTGAAACATTCACAACACAACACTCAAATTCATCAAATAATTTTGATGAAACATTCAAACCTCTAAATCCCAAAACAAGTGATTTTTCACCTGAAGAAGCTCAGCTTTTGTTTTAGATTAAAACAAACTAAAGCTATATTTATATATATATGTGTATGTTTGTATTTATATATATGTGTGTGTGTGTGTATATAATGAGACAAAATATAAAATAATTTTTCAGTTGGAAATTTTCTTTTCTGGGTTTTCAAAGGAGTGTAGTCAACCCTCCACCTACTGACATTATGTGCATACCTACTCAGGCAATTAGTGCCACGTATCTGTTCCTCCACCTCATTCAATCCATTTCTATTTCTGTACTGAGAACCCAGCCTAGAAACACTTCTATTTATAAGGTGGTACCATTTTTCTACCTCAGTCATGGTCATAGGCAAGCTGAGTATCTTTGCAAGAGTCAAATGCAAACAATAATGCTCCACATGATGATAACATATTAAGAACAATCTGAAAAGCTGCAGATCTTGTACTCTACACAGCACATGTGAAAATATTGGTTTTGATTCTAGTACCTTCAACAACTGAGGACAAGCATCCTGGAAGGTGTCAACTCTTTATCCTCCTCCTGGCCATACAGAAAATTATGGCAGAAAAATCTCACTCTTCTCCACAGAGAACTGGCTGCAAAACCTCCAGAAGGAAAGCTTCAGGAGGTGGCTCTAGGGTAGATTGAACTACGGTCACTGTGAAACTTGCATCCCATGGTCTTTCCCAACCACAGTGAAAGAGACAAAAAGGGAACTTCCCCCTGCCAGGCTGACAAAGATGATCTACCTGAAGAACCCAGAGCATGCTTTCAGCAATTCTTAGGTTTATATGAAACTGAGGGCAGTTTCCTCTTTACTTTTCCTCTATACTAATTGTGAAGTGTTCTGTAATACCTGTATTTAGTCTACAAACCACACAAAGGATCTGTTCTTTGGCAATGGAATCTTCTCAAAATACAAAGGACATGCTGTTAAAGCCACATTATGAAAAACATAAGGACCAGAGATTCAGCTGATGAGTCTTTATGAGTATCATTGCATCCTTCAGCATGAGAGAAGCAAGTATTGCAGGTGATCTTTTGGACAGTGAAAGGTTCAGAAGACCATTGAAAAAGGAAAATGCAAGGAAAAGGTGAAAAAAAAGCTTTCTCCTTAGACCTTCCTTTTACCGTATTTAGACCAACTAATCTTACAAACACAAAAGTCCGTAACATGGGTCTACTCTTTACTTAATTTGGGGCCTGAGGACCTCACTGGTTGTCCATGAGTCATCTGATTCTGCCCAGGATTCATCTAAGGAGTGAAGACTGCTGCTGGTTTAGGGATGGTTGGGAGCATATCTGCCTGCAATTCCTTTCTTTGTCCTGCAGCCAGGCACTGAAAGACCACACAGACCTTAATCACTGGGAATGAAGAGAATGAGTGAGGCTGGCAAGCATGACTTAGAGTGTCACAGTGCAAGGAGGTTGTCACGGCACTATGCAACTACTGGTACTTAATTCTGCTGACAGCTGATGTGTGCTCTTCAGGCGTGAAATGCTGTGGTGCTATTGACTATTACCAGGTTTGAGGGAGGTGAAAATTGTTTGTTAAAAGTAACCAAGTTTTAGGTTATCTGATATTTTGTGATAGTCACCTGCCTTCTTTGTACCTGAAAGGCCAGCACATGAACTAGACAAAACATCTCGATGATGTACTTTCTGATACCTAAATTAGAAGACAGGTGGAAAGCACAGAATGGGGATCCTCTAAGACAGACACATCCATTTATCTCTTCCAAGAAAGTAACTTGTGACTGATTTCTAGGCAGAAATCAAGGCAGAGAATACCAAGGTGTTACAACGACAAGAAATAACATTATTAGAGTTCTAAAAAGCAGGCACTAGTCCAAATAAGGCATTCTTTTATCAGAAGAAAATGATTCCATTTTGTCCCCAGAAGCAGCAAAAATGTATTTTTATAGAAGATGTTTCTACATCAAATTGCAATAATTTCATTTGTTCTAATTTTTCAGTTTAGATAACACTGTCCTCTGTAGTGCAGTTATCACCTAGGCAGAGTAGTAAATATTAGACAAGGAAAGTGGAGAACAGACTGAACTGCATAAAGCAGAAATTAAGTTTTTTATGCATCCTATATGGCTTCAGATCCCTGTCTGCTCTTGTTCTGTCAGAGTAAGTTCTTGAATTTCCCTTGATAACACAGATATAGATTTTACGAGTATGATGAAAAGAGATAAAGGTATGAAGAGCTGAGAACTGTGCCGATATCCATCAGGAAAAAGTGGGCAGATTCACACTTAGAATCTGAAGTGATTTGTGCACCTTGAAAGCCAAATTACTTATTTTTGAAGGCAGAATTCATTTTGTCTTTCAAAAACAGAAGGCAGAAAATGATTATTTTGTCTTCAAATGTGATCCAATGCAAAACCAACAGTGATTCCTCAGTGATGAATCAAGGGTGAAAAATATAGCTCCCTGAGACTTCAGAAATAACTTCAGAATATGAGGTTGGACTTGTTTTTTCTGAAATAGGAGAATTTGAAAATTGTAGTGTAGTTAAACACCTCTTTTTGGCTTGACAGCACAATAATGGCTCTTTAAAAAGCTACTTTATAGTGTTAAATTAAGCTGTATGTCTTCAAGGAAGAGATGGTTCTACAGAGCTGGATGCCAAGAGCATCCATCCCTTTCAAAGCGATGGGCAATTTCTCAGTTATGCACTTTTTACACCAGTCAGGTGTCATATATGGATGATAAAGTCACAGATTTCCTTGTCTTAGCACTAGAGATGGGCTGAACTCCTCAACACCCTGTGACTGACACAGGTGGGATGACAATTCAGCTTGTGAAGCAGCCAAGTGCTGGGAGGCATACCCAGGGAGTTAAAAAAAAAAGTCCACAAATCTGCAGGCAGAAGTGCATAAAAGGTTCAATTTTGCATTCAAACTTGTGAATGTTTGTCAAAATATAATCGCAGGTTTCTGTCCTTTCGTGATAAATTAATGCATATCTGCTCTTGGAGCGAGCACAGTCTATTTCCAATACAATCTTACACTAGTTAATAATGCAGACAGAGGTTACAGTGTAGTAGGCACCTAATTTCCACAGTCATCTGAGGTCTGCATGATTTTAACAGTCCTAAGAGATTAGGTGTATCAATTAATTCTCACACTCTTATTTTCTGTGAAGTTTCATGATGTCTGAAGTTAGGAATATGGACAAACTCACCTTTCCATAATTTGTTTCCTACAATGATACTAGAATTTGAAGTAGACCTAGAAGCTTATTCTTTGATATTATAATAGCCAAATTCTGTTACCTAGAAAAGATTACACCACTTCTTTCCCTAAAGAATATGTAAGTTCATGTATGGACATTTTTTTTTAATCATTTAAGATGGTTACCCCTTGAATTTAAAGAACACATAGTGGTTTGCAGCAGAAGAATGCAAAGTTTTAAGGTTAGTATTGATTGGGATAAGAGGTTTTGGAACAGGCAGACACTTTTTTTGTGGACACGAATGGTCAGGGTAGAAAACTTCAGAGGATATAGTTCACATCAGAAAGAACATGTCTACAATCACGTCCATACAGGATTCACTAGTCTTTGAAACACGAGAAAGCATACTTGCTATTTGGTAGGCAGTATCACAAAAATTTAACATCTTGGTCAGGGTCCATATAGCCATAGCCCTGCTGCATCTGAATCTCCAGTTAAACTAAGTATCCACACCTAAACATTTGTACCATGCAGTCATTAAACACCATCTCTGTTCTGACAACTTGATCATTGCGAGGTACATTTAAAGAAGTCCTTATCCTGCATTATTTAACATTATTTCATAATCAAAAATCAGAAGTATCTGTTCTTAGGATTTAGGGTAAACTGCTTTTATATGAATTGTAAAGCCCACCAGAGTCATTGACCTGAAGGATCTGATAGATATCATAAATAGATCATCGCTTGTGTTCAACAGAATTTAAACATAGGAGTGTGACATCTAATATGATGAAAGAAGACTAATTCTGGCAGAATACTCAGAGTACTTTGAGTAACAATAGTGGAAAGAGCAGGTTGCTGTAATTATAATTATAGCTCAGAAGGTGCTCAAGGATAAACACCTATTTTAAGGCACAGTGAGCAACAGGGAAAACATTTGGAACTAAGGAATCTCATGCTTCTTCACAACATGAAGACATTCCACATATTTTACCATTTTCTTTTATGAAATAACTCCAATACATCTGGTTCAAACACTCCTGCCTGATAAGAGATTCTTTTCCTAAAGCTCTTGGAGAGGTTTAAAGTCCCTGGGTGGTTTGAGAAGGACAGAATTATTGACCAAGACAGAAGGGGATGATTGTTCCAGGAAAAGCTTGTAAATTTGAAAGGGGGAAATCAAGAGGTTTCTCAGTCTTCAATATGAAAACAAAAGCATAAGATAGTACAAATCCTTCTTTTTCATAGTAAGCTGTGATTCATCTTATTAAGAAGACTAAAAAAGTCAAAATTATCTGGAGTCATCACATTCCTATGTTGACATCCCCGTGCAGTCAAAACGCCTCAAAATCAGTTTATAAGAATCTTTAGGAAAGAAGCAGGTGACAGTTGATTGAGAGAGCAATTGTTCTGGCTTGGGTAAAGCTTCCTGGTCAGGACATCAAATCAGGACCCAACAACTTCAACTGCTCACCAAGAGAAAATATGATCCAGGGGTGTTAAATCCAATACGTTGATTCTCAGGATGATTTTCACAAGAGGCACTTTGGCAAATGTCAGAGAAAGTGGCTCTGTATTTAATCAGAGGAAATAGTAGGCAGAGGAGCAGCAATTCCTGGTCTGTAAACACAGTCTGAAACAGACTGAGTTCAAGATCTGTTCAAGGATCTGTGCAAAAATTTGCCCCAGGAAAGAGGGTAAAAATTGAGTTACTGACAGAGGCGCAAATATCTCTGGTGTTCTCTGCCTCTCTCCTCACTTGAAAATTATCTGTGAGTGCAAGTACTTTGACACACCTGAAAACAGAAATGTAAGACCCTGAGCCATTAAACTCAATAATCAGAACACTGATGCCTGATCTCATCTGTAGGAGGAAAAAAAAGATGGATCTAAATCCAGTAAAAGAAGAGAATTTAAGTCCTTGTGTCAGTGGTCCCAAATTAAAGTCCTTAGAGAAGATTTAAGCCCAAATAGTTTAAAGATCATTTTGTAGGTAACATAGAATACAGAAAATTCAAATTCAAATTCAAATTGACTACAAAAGTCAAATAATTTCTGCTGCATGTGCAATTTTTCTTAGTGCAATTAGAAATGTTGCAAGTATCATGGCTCCAACAATACCAATTGGAAGAACATTCCAGAACCTAATTTGATACAGTGATTATTATTTTTTTTTAAATACACAGTCAGCATTAATCTCACTAATATTAATTTCATTTTATTATGGCTGATTATATTATGTACTATTGCATTATTTGCTATATTGCTTCTGTAAAAATTTTCATTTTCTTACAAAAAGACAGACTTTAAGGCATTATTTTCATTCTTCTGACCCACCTCAGTAGCTGTGGCTGCTTTCTAGAAAAATTGCCATGTAAATTAATTTTAATTTATTTTACATATGTGAATATAATGAAAATTATACATGTCGGCAAAGAAATGGTAAAAAGTTTTATACTGTCAGGAAAAATAATAGTTCCAACATTCTCAATTATTTTGTGATTACTAGTATTTCATTTTCTTTTAAAAACCTCCTCATCATTATGTCATGATTTAAGACTTTTTATGAATTAAATATATATTTCCGGACAATTACTAGGTTCATTGTTAATCTAAGCCCATCAGCCAGCAAGTCTTTTATCATATTCATTCCAGGAACCAGATTCAATAAAGAAAGACATTGCATGGTTGGACAGTTAGCAAACAGGTCATATTCAGCACACTAATTTAAATAGTGCATATTCTTTTTGCACTAGGGAAGAAAGCTAGAATAGACAGCTCACTAGATACAAGGACATAGCTGACCTCCTAAATCTCTAAATTAGTAAAAGTGAGAGTAGTGTGGGGAACACTGATCATGTTTGAGAAGTTTTGGAGATGTTTGAAAGGTACAATATTTTACAAGCATTTATGAGTTATACAGCATTTATGAGTTTCTCTGATTTGTTTTTTTGATTGGACTGTATATAAAAGTTGGAAAAATAAGAATATCTGAATAGCAGAAGAAATGCACATAGAAGAGTTAAGTTGTTCAAGGTCCTGGACAGCAGCAACCTCAGTAGTCTCCTAATATTTGCTCCAAACTGTGTAATAACCTAAGTCTTTCCTGGCATGCAACAAAAATTTATTTTTTGGTGATAATGGAAAGAATGTATACATTTTACAGGAGAGGAAACTACTGCTGATTTAAGAAATCATGTTTGCAGTTTAAATTTGTGTGGTGCCTCAGTTCCCCCAGAGATAAGATAATAACTTAGCCATTATTTTACGAGGAAAAGAATGTGTTCAGACTAAAAGTAATTTTATAAAAGTGACTAAAATAATTTTATAAAGATTTCTTTCTCCTGCTAAACAAGCTTGCCTAATGCAGGCTGAACTTGTAACCAACAGCTAAACTCTACAAATGTAGACTTAATCTTTGCCCCTTCTTCCTGGATAAAAGACACTGATGGATAGGCCTTTCCCCTCAACATGTACTCTTGTCCAAATCATTCCTCAGTGATGATAACCACAACACATTGGATCTCTATACTGTTGAAAACTGTTAGCCCTTCAAAACACGTTGACTATGGATGAGAAAGTAATCTTAAACTCATGGTTGTTTGCATCCTATGTACTTTGAATAAGTCAGTAGATGCGAAGAGTGCTTTTACCATTGGTTGCTGGCCATTGCATGGGAACACAAATGGGCTTCCCAGAGGGTGGGAATTAAGGGCAGTCTCATTCCACGCTCCAAGGTACCGTGACAATACAACATCACAAGGTTTGTTGGTGCTTCCTCACTCCTCTGCAGCTCTCAGCTTTCCCCCAAGAAAAGTTTTTTTCCAAGGAAACTGCATAGCATAGTTCATAGAAATCCCATGCAAACTTGGAAGAGGCAGAATATTTTCTGTAGCTGATGAAATCATTATGGAATGAGCATTTTCTTAGCCCATTGATGCCCAATGATGTAGTGTTGGTTGGGATTTTTGAAGTCTATTCAACCAAATACTCATAATCTAACACAATATATATTATTTCTTTTTTTTGCCTTAAGGGTACATGCTAGTAATTCCTCTTTTAGATAGCTTTCATTATTTTTACCCTTCAGATAAAAAAAATTTAACCTGAAGTTTACACTATATAAACACCCCTAAATCAACAAATATTATATTGCTGTCATGGTTTAAGTAAATTAATTTAAAAAAAGAAAAAAAAAAAAGATGAGAAGCTAAAATTAATTGTAGTTAAACTTAATCAAGAGGCAGATAATATAAATTTTAATTTTTACTCCTTTTGAGGGGGAAGAAGGGGGTAAACGTTATAGCACTGCAGCCTTCATTCATCTTAAAACTGGTATTATCTTCAGGTCAACATTACGCTAAAAGTGATATACAACAGCCGTGAGTGAAACAGGAGACTTCCTTTTGTCTGGGGAGCTTATACTCTTAATGTAAAATTAAAAAGCAGTGGTAATAGGAAGAGAAGCAGAGAGCACATTGCCCATATGAACAAATCCAAACAGTCCCTCCAGCCACAATCCTGTTGGGTGGACGCAGGCCAGGTCTTGACCAGACACCATGTAGCACATGAGCATGATACCCTCCCAATCTAACATTAATTCTCTGAAGCAATGGGAGGCCCAAAACATGGGTTGTCATGGACATATACCCCAATGTGAGTTGCACAACATGGTTGCCCAGCGGGTTTGTGAGCAAGCCACAGAGAGAATCAAGGAGAGTCTCCTGATTCTCCATCCTGTGTCCTACTTAGAGAGCCATGTTTTGCCAGCCTTCCCAAATGTTAGTTTTTCTGAGTTTAGGAGGGAACAAAAGAAAACCTTCAAAGTAAAAACTCCAAAACCAGAATATCAGTATGACTAACCAGAAACATTTATATAAAATAATGTATTTGAAGTAAAAATCCTAAGACTATAATGTGTAGCTAAAAACCATCTTGTTTCTTTTGAACAGATCTCACAGCTGGCATGTTGCCTAGAAAGTCTTTGAAAGCAGAGCTCTTCTGGACAAGAAGTCACATTAGAAAAGAGGACCCAGCAAAACCACTTTGTCTGATCTGTTCGAAGTCCACTCAAGGACATGTTCTTATAAATAACAGCAAAGGGCTGTATACTTAGCACAAGCTGTGGCTTGCTCATCAAGATAATGACAGATTGCTTTTAAACTTGCCCAGCATTGGATTGAGATGAATAGCCTGTTTGGCTTCTTACTCAGCAGTACTGTGTTTGGTTTGTTTTCTTTTTTTTTTTTTCCATTGGTTTATCACTGCGTACTTTTCACATCCATAAGAGAGATTAGTGTTCTTTGGGAAATGGAAATTGTTAATACACATCCATCAACAGAGAGCAGAATGAACAGAGATAAACATTACACAGAGCACTTTTCATTTTTCATCAAATTCAGAAGGAAAATTATCTATTTTTCATTCAATCAATGGAGGGCTAAAAATACCCTGCATTTGCAACTGCTCCTACATGTGTATCAACACAATTCATAAGTCTTAATTCATTAGACTAATGTGTTTATAAGGCAGTTGAAATGTCAAAGCACTGCTGGATTTAGTATAAACTTAAATTCCATTACCTGGCAGGCATTAATTGCTTATGGAGCGTAGGGATTCTTCCCAAGGGTCTTATATGTTTCCTTTTGTCATTTTGCTAACTATTCTGTCTAGACGAACTTAAAGCCCTTAATCCACCATAGGGATCAATAAACTGCACAATAATTCAGTCCTAATAATTAGCTTTCACTTAAACACAAATGGTCATTTCATTGTGAACTGCAGTACAAAATGATAATGAAATAATTAAAAAGACAGATGAAAGAGTGACTTAATAGGAAAGAGGCCTTACTGTTCAATTAGAGACATTACCATTCAACCTTTTTATTACTGCCACAACCTTTCAATTTTTAAAAAAATAATACTTCAAGCTATGCTCATTTAACACATGACAGTATCACTATTACATGTATAGTCTTATGATATGAGCCTCGCACTACACGGCTGATGCAAACCAGTTGTCTTGTTGAAACCATTAAAAGGATGAACATTTGCTGCTAAGGTCTATAAATTGTAAATAAATCACAGCACTGCAGTTGCCCAAACATGGGAGTTTCTTTTTTTAAAAGGCCTTCTTCCCCCAGCCCCCCGCAGAAAAATCAGGAGTATTGTGCAGCCCTTTGCAATGGCATTAACGTGTTACTCCTCTAAGAACTACATTAAGATATATTTAAAAGTAAATTCTATAACTTTCCAGTCTTTTTTCCAATACCAGTTTCCTGATATATCACTGTGCTAAATTCCACATATTTGCTGAGACAGCAATTTAGTTATAATAAGTCCAAAAAGGTACAAAACTTCATTAACCTTTTAATACAGCCTCACAGATGTGGGATGATAGATATATTTGAAACCTCATGATCAAAGCAATGGCCTAATAGCAAAATCTTTCACTTTACCTTTGCCATGTCCTGCTTTCATTTTAATTTCTGATATATCTTAATACATTGACGTAACCAGAATTTTATGCAATCTCACCGGCAGCTGGAGAATCCATAAGCAATTTCTGTAAAAGACAGCTTCTACAAATGCTGGTGTAGTCTTTTCTTTGCTCGGGCACAGCTTTGCTCTTCATTAACAGGCATATTCCTATTCCTGAGCCCAAAGTCTTAGCACATCGAGCTTTATCTTAAAGATCCGTTTGATGAAGCACAGTGTCAGCATGAAAAACAGTGGGGGCCAATAGAGCATTCTTTTAATTTTAAATACATACCAATTTATCTCTTAATATAAACTCACAAGTCATTGCTAAATAAGAGAGGGGGAAAAGAACGTGCTTTTATATCAGAGACCTGTGACTCAACCACACACAAGCAAAGCTGCAGAATTTCTGATGTGAAAATCTGGGACTAACAAGCCTTTCTCAGAAAGGTGCTTCTCCTCTGAGGTGAAGGATGGAGACAAAGGAAGAAAATGAATAGCATAGAGCGAAAAGGAAAAACCTATGACAAAAGCAGAGGAGTCAAACTTAGTACTACAACTGGTAAACTGATGATTAATAATAAATGAAAAGGATTGTTTTTCTTCTCAATATTAGCAGATATTCTCCTGGAAATTACCAATGCAATCTGTACCAAGATGGAAAATTACTTATGCTACTTATTTAAATGTTGCTAACCGCCATTCTAGGTTTAATAGTACTGTGAAGTAATCAAAATTCAGCTGTCTCTGGAGAAGAATTGGGAACATATTCAGCACAGCTTTTCTCAGATGTCAAAACTAATTTCTGAGCATATAGCGTGTAAGTTTTGATCAGTTTTTCCTTAGGCACAGGGTAGGTTTTCTGGATTGAAAAAACCACTATAAAATAAACAGTTTTCTGCAATGGGTGTGTTTATCACTAGTGTCCAAAACTCCGTCCAACAAGACGCATGCAGCAGACAGCTGAAAAATACCTGAATTCAAATGAATTCTAATGTTGCTTGATTCAGAGAAGGGCCCTGAACTTTCATGTTCCACATACCATCATTAAAATGCTGCACAAGTTTATTTTGTTTTAACTGACAAAAGCTCTGTCTTGATTTATCCTTTGAAATATCAATCCACAGTTCTCCAAAAGAGTTCAAAGTTGGTACTGCCTCTTTTGCAAAATATGTGCTAAATGGAATGAAAAGCACGTGGCATAAAGAAGACTCTATGTAGACAGCAATATGTAAAAACAAGCTGTCTGATCTTTTGTGCGTTCTTTTTAAAAGGTTAAAGATTGAAGAGCATGAAAGCTCATGAGACAGTGATATAAAACAAGTTTCCCCTGAATCCACCTTCCAGCCTTTCTGTCCAGACCCTCAACACATCACCAGAAGCAAACCTTACACCATTACCTCTCACCAATCCCAGCCCCAGCTCTAACAGCGATGGATGAAAGGTTACCACCACGTCTCCAGAGGCACAGAGAAAATTAGTAGGACTGAATAAACAATTTTGGGGATGTCCAGGGAGAGCACGACTAGAAACCATGCCAACACCTCATTGCTTCTCTCCCTGTAACTCTCACAACTCTCCAACGCCCAAGCACCCTCCTTCAAAGTGATCAGCTGACTTTAATATTTTGTTTGCACTCAGAACAGTGATTTCTGTCAATAATGGATGGTAGGACCATTAAAATTCCCCCCAAAAAAACCAAAATACAAAACCAAAAAACCAACAAACCTGTTGGTTCATTGTCATTTACCTAAAAGAGAACAAGATTAAAATGAAACTTCTAATTCAGGACATACCTTGAAATGAATGTGGTTGCATATAGTGCAAGTTGTCCAGAAGTTGCTCAGTAGTTTAGCTGTTAACTTTCTTTCAGGAAGGGAGAAAGCAGAGGAAAGTGGTGCTAGCCATTAGGCTTCAATTCAGAAAGGTTGAAGAATGTTTTTAGTCAGATGCACTTTTTCAGAGTCTTGGGGAACACCTGAGTCTAAAAGCTCTGTGTGTGGACTGAGAAACTCAAAGCCATTAGACGACCTTTGAAGGTTCCTTCCGGCCCAGATGATTCTATCTGATTCTCTGAAATTAAAGTTCATACTAAATGTCGGCAGTGAAAGAGTCATCAGAAATAGCAGGCACCTCTTTTCAGACACCGATCATAAACTGAGGAAACAGTTTCCAATGAATAATGTACTCCAGTATTGTAAAGTTGGTAAGAAGAGGTAATGCCTTTTGTTGGGAAGGAGGAGAATCCAAGGTATTCATTTTTCTAAGTGTATTGGCTGACTAAGTAAGACAGAGAGTTAAGGATTAGCTTTTTTCAAAAAAAAAAAAAAATCCCCCTTTTCCTACGGAGACCATCACAGCTACAAAAATATTGCTTATGACTTTTTTTCAGTAAAACTTAACAGTGTTCATTTTATCAAGTTCTCATCCTTTACAAACCACAGGACAGGATGTGTTTGTTAACAGTTCTCAATCGTGCACACAGAAAATAATGCACAATAGAGAAAGCTCTCAAATCAATATCCTATAGCGAGAGTGGTAAAATGTAGAGAGGGGTGTTGAGCCTGTCTTCTCAATACCTTTAATTTCAAATACCAGTACTGTTAACTGGGTTTTTACTAGGACATTAATCTAAACTATCAAGCAAGAGATAGGTGCAATAACAATAATATTCTCCGTAGGACATTACTATTACCTTATAATCTTTAATGAGTTTGGAGCATATGACATGATGCATGCAAATATCACAAAATTGTGATAAACATTTACAAATAGACTATTGAGAAGTCTGGATAAATCTGAAGCTTTACATGATTAGCCAAACTGTAGTCTCAGTTTTGAAATTAACCACTCTGTACACATTCTGTTGCACACTCTCACCTTCATACCGCTTGAGGCTTCAACAGGTAACATCTACGAACATGAGGTGCTGCACCTTGCTGGCCTTAGACAGTTATCAATAGCTAATAAATGCCAAGGAACTGCTCCTGCTGGTTGATGGAAAAGGTAATCAAGGGTTAATGAGTGCCAAGAATCACATTAAAGTAGTCCATTTCTTGCTAGATTACTGAAGGTTAAAAATGGAAAATTTAACTCTACCACTAAAAATGTTAAAGTATTTCCAAGATGAACCATCCTTCACAACTCTCTGCTGTTTCCATGACATGCTATACAAGACAAGCAATAAGCTTGGCATTGGTTCTTCAAAATTGAGATGCTCTATATGGAAATGGGGGGATAATTATGCAAATTTAGAGCTTTTCTGTTCTGTATTTATAAAGAGTGTGCACCTTGTCCAAACCTTTAACTTGACATAAAGATTACATCCTGACAGCTTTTACCTGCCACAGGTACACAGCTTAATGAGAAAACACTTGTGATGGCAAGCGTAATGAGAAAGTTATGCCTGTGGTATTTTATCTGTTGTGCTTATGTCTTTAAACAGATAGTAATTTCTAAAAAGTCATTAAGGCAATTCATGGCTGTATAAAACAACAGAATGTGTCCTATAGTGACGTAACGGAGTAGAGACAAAGAACAGGTAATAAATAATTTTTTTAATACTATTTAATTAGATAAAACAGTTCATATTATCAAAATGTAGATTTTCAAAGAAAGCTGTTGTAATGCCCATATTGAAGGACAACCAACATATACAGAAATAACAAAAACTGGAAAGTCAGCAATATAAAGAGCTATTCTGGAGTCCCATACCAGAATTTTAAACATTGGAATGCCTTTGCAGTGGTTCAAAAGCAGGAAAAGATGTTTGTTTCTCCCTCATATAGTTGGAAAACTTTAAAATCACAGTGTTGATGGAAGTAAATCAGGTTCATAAGGTATTCGTTAGGACATTCATAACACCTGCTATCCCCCTGATGGCACAACTTCCTCACAGAGGACTCCATGGGAGGTTTCCCAAAACAGGATGACAACAGGAACTCTTTTTAATAATCAACATTGTATTTACTGTAGTACTATATTTGCATAAAAGCACCATATTATCTACCTCATGTCTGTACCGTACTTCACAATATAAGTTCTCCTCTCACACAGAAAATATTCCTTGAAGCAATTGTTCATAGCCATCTGCAGTATTTTTAAAAACAGGAATTCTCTTATTGTGGTATCTATCTGTCTTGACCATTTGAGTTTTAGTGCCAACAATACTTTAACTTTCTACAGATATTTATTTTCCATTGATGCCTGACAATAATAATAAAATTTGAACTGTATACAATGATGCCAAATCCAAGGTCCTTCCTCTCTCTTGCCACAGAAATATCTATTTTTTTCCAGATATACCCAACAAATATATCAAAAATAAATTATGTGGTTGAGAATGTGTGCATGAATTCTATTTTTTTTGAGTTCTGCATAGACTTTGATTAAATTAATTGCAGTTTATCAGTGAATAGACAAAATAAAAGAAAGGTGACAGAAACGTTGTGTATTTTGTGCTACAAAATTGTGCTTGCAAATGAATAAGCATTGCCACTGAACTTTTCCATTTTAGTCCAAGGACTCTTTGAAGGCATTTTGCATTTCTCTGTCAGATCATATTTGACTTTATGCCATTTATATATCTGAATGCAAAATGTTATCTTAAAGTCATCTAAGAGGTAATGGGTGTTTCCAGTTTTTACACTAAAGTGAGGAGATGCAAGAGCTCTAACAATCCTAGTCATTGACATTTACAACTATGGGTTTTGTTTTTAATACAGGGCAGTGAGCAATGTACTTAAGGCATCAGAAAATGGTTTATAGCATACACTAAAGGTGAATCACTTTTTTACTAGATTTATTAGCTAGAGGAGCTGCAGTCTCAAGAGGAAATTTAGCCAGTTTTAACCCAAGTAGTGCTGCCTCTTATAGTTATTTCCTTTTAAATTCTCAGCAGAATGCAGGCATCTGAAATGTCCTATTCAGGGATGCTGCTTTTTTCCCCAGCTGGTTTGTGCCACCTTGGGTAATGGCAGAGTACTCATTAACAAACTAATTGATTTTTATTAATTATCTGTGGTGTAATCTTTTTCACTGATTTTTTTCCCCTAGTATCTAAGCTTATTAACCGCAAATACACAGTCAGTATATAATTAGTCCTGAAGTAAAAGTGGACTCAATGACACTCATAGATTTTAAAATCAAATATGTATGCATACATAATATATACAAAAAGCTACATTTAAAAATATTATTTCCAAAATAAAAAGAAATTATTAAAAATCTATGACAAAATTTCAAGACTGAAACGGAATAGGATAATTTAAGTATACCCTCTCATAAACTGACCTATTAATGAGTGATTCCCACTGCCACATTTAATGTACAAATTTTAAATAAAACAATGCTGAATAGTGCAAGAGTAATAAATGCTACGAATATTATAATGAAATTTTGATGCTGGAATTATTGTTGCTTTTCAGGACTTTCTTCTGAATAGATGTAATATGTAATTTATTAACAAGATATTACATGCTGTCAAAATACAGCATCTGGATATTTGCACGGTTTTCTTACATGTAAATGGTCAACACCTTCTGCACAAACCAGGAGAGGTATTTTCGAATATCTATCTGACCTTTATGAAACTAATTTCACTAAGCCCAGCCCAGTTTTATTAATTCTCATAAAAGGAAAAAGCCATTCATCTGGGCCAGCTTTCGTATAATGCCTAATAAAAGACAGTGGCAGAGGCCAAGTAACAATTTCACATGGCAGTTGATTCCTCTTGGCTACGTGGCCATTGGCTTTTAACAGTGGAAAACCACCCCAGAAATCATAAAACCTCTGGTTGTTGGAGGCTCCTTTCCTTCTTCTTCCACAAAAAAAAGTCACTCATTAGTAGGAGGATTTAAGTCTTGCTGTATAAAATCGGCTCGTCCCTTCGTAGTGAACTGGGCAGGAGTTTAGGAAGCATTCACAATAAATAGGGTGATCATTAACCCTCTCGTCCTATGAGGTCTCACACAGACTACCACAAATGGAATAATTCCCTGTAATTATTTCAAGCAGTTAATTCTGACCCTGCTATGTTCACATACAACCCTGATGGGTTCATGTTATATTTGAACATTTGAACATTGAACATATATCTGAGTTGGTCTCTCAATACTGTTATAAATCTCATAACTGTAGTTTGGTTTAAGTATTAAGTTTTCATAATTGTCTTTCAAACAATACAGTGATTGGTCAGATGTCAGATAGCGCTGTTTTTGTTATTTCACTCAAAAAATGTGCAAAGTCTTCATAGAACGTGGATGGAAATTTGATTTTAGTTTATAGACATGTTCACACATATGTACCCCAAAAGCAGGTTTGAATAAGCATACATACCAATAAAAACTATTAAATTAAGCCCAAAAAAATAACACAGTGGGAGCAACATTAAAGTGATTTAAATATTTGACTGATTATACGCATAGAAGTCCTAAAATCACTCTATGTTAATTGTTTCACATTTTTCTAGCTATTGTTGGCTAGCAAATCACTAATGTTACTATAAGGGGAAAAAAACCCCAACAAAACAAAACAAAAAAAAGAGTTAAAAATCACCTTGATGAAAATCGTTAATATTCTAAGTTAAAAATAGTAATAGCAACATTTTATGCCATGTGTGCACAAGGAAGCCGGATTCATGTATATGGGCAGATTTACTTCAGCATGAGTTATGAAAAGTTCTGAGCCATGAGCTGATGTCATGAGAGGTTTAACTGATTAGTAGTGGCTTGACAGATTTTCAGCATTTAATCCCTAATTAATTGT
This sequence comes from Scolopax mira, assembly GCA_004320125.1. Classification (NCBI taxonomy): domain Eukaryota; kingdom Metazoa; phylum Chordata; class Aves; order Charadriiformes; family Scolopacidae; genus Scolopax; species Scolopax mira. The sequence continues at coordinate 33,679 of BJBW01003845.1, forward strand.
TATTAGCCTTCTTAAAATCAGGGATTCCTCCAGTGTTTTCTGTGAAACATCTTTTTCTTCTGCATGTATTGTGCCTCTGCAGAGAAGCAGATAATAAGTGAAATATAAAAATTAAAGGCTTAATTCTGAACTAAAAAGAAACATTTCAAGCAACAAAAGTTGGTGTTCAGTGAGGTCAGTGAGTTGGAGGAGAAAACTCAAGTCAAGGAGAATCTTCTAGTAGCACAACCACTCCTGTTCATCCAGGGAACAGATCCATGGTATGTAGGTGTTGGGGACAAAACAGTGCAAATCTGTACAATTTCACATACCATTTATGCAACAGTACTTAAAGTGACATCTAAGTTTATTATTCCCAGTTGAAATTACCAGAAAGACCACCTTTCCTAGAATAGACTAATAACAGTGCCCAGGTCATTTTCTATGTGGCTGGAAGTTCAAGGCTGTCCCACTTCTGCAACCTGTCCAAAATCAGCCCATCCTACAACACAGATGTTGTGTTAAAAATATAAATATTTTATTTTATTCTTTAGCATCATTGGCTATATAATTAAACTCCAGGCAACAAGTCAAACAGCACCATAGTCACTACCATAATTTCTGGGACATAATGCACATTCTCCCTTTGAAAATTTTGAGGAGAATTTTCAGCTAAGACTTGTCTGTCACAGGACCATTTGAGGATCTTCAAGCTACATGCAATTACTGGCATTTCTGAAAAAGAGTCCTGATAAAGTAAGTTATTATGACTGAAGTGCATCTACAAGATTAAATATTCAATATATCAATTGAAACTTGTAAATGTTGGTTCCCCTCTCCCCATATTAAAATCTGTTAAAATATACTTACTAAAGCATAACTAAATAACTAAAATAATTATTACAACAGAAAAAATGCACTCTGTAAATTAGCCTTGAGCAAAAGTTGTTGCAACACTTCTAAATGCCCATTTTTGTCAGTGAGTACTTAATGTTGTTTTAATTCCTTAATTCAGCCCACAAGTCATGCCAGTTCTGCTGCAGCAACTTATAAAGAAAACTAAAAACATCACCCACCAAAACTTGTAATATGTTATGCCAAATTCTCTGTGTACTGTTAGACAGGTAAAATAGATAAATAGGAATATGACAAGAGAAATGCATGCAAATATAAACATACAAAACCCAGATGCATCTAGAGATAAGGTGCCATACACATTGCATAGCACCTGCCTTCCCAGTATTTTCACTCAGCTGTTTTCTACTGCCAGAGGCAAATTCTCTGTATCTTGAATATTCAGCAGAAACTTCCCCCCTTAGCAGCTGAAATGGAGAAAAAACACCTTACTCCAGCTGCACGCATGGAGGTCTTGGTTATTTAAAAACTTTTACAGCTATATGCTTCTACTATATGCTCTCCAGTGAGAGACAGCTATATGCTCTCCAGTGAGAGGACAAGGGGCAATGGGCACAAGTTGGAAC
>BJBW01003845.1:37778-104796 GCA_004320125.1 Scolopax mira
TAGATAAGGCCTGAAGCACCAAGAGGTGCTTTTACACAGACCAAAGGACTCCAACCCCTGCCACTGATTGTTAGACGGTAGATGCTTATCAAGAGAAACATCTGCTATCCCTTGGCAGACTTGCGAGTCTTAAACAAGAGTCAGGAGTCCAGACAGCATTAACCACACACCACCAGCAAGACTGAGCAGCACAAATTAAATAAGCAAACGATGGGCTCATGCATAGCCCAGGAGCTCCATGTGGCCATGCCACAGCCAGCCAAGAATAGACAACACAGTGGTGCCTGGTCACACATCCATAGAGCTTGCATCCTCCATGCATCTCCTCAAACTGGCACCCAAACTGTTGGGAAATCCATGCTACCTTGAGCAAGGAAATCTGAACTTTAGTTACAACCTCTTGCTAGAGTGGCTTACACTCAATGAGTCAGAGAAGGGACACACCGAAAACAAATTTTAGAGAACTGTGGCAGGCACAATAGGCATTTCACCTTAGAGTTTCTTTGCTCTTGCCTGATCTCTCAGTTGCTTGGAAGTCTGGCTCAGATTTGCTGAATCACTCTAGCAACAACACTGATGCTGTTGGGGTGGTTGCTAGAGTTTGTCTAACTTAGCAATTACAAATATATTGAAAAAACCCCCAAAACAAAAAAGCAAATAAGCAACAAGAAAAAAACAGAACAGAGAACACCCCCTGTGTACGAGACTTCATCTTCCATTCTCACATTTTAATAAAAAACTTTCATTTCCCCATATCTATGAGCCCACAGTTCTTTCCTTCAAATCCCACTTCGGAGAAATTAAGTTTTAACAGCCTTTTACCGCTAAGCCTCTCACTCAGACTTTGGACTTAATATTAAGGTTTTAATATACTAATTCAATTATGTAGTGTTATGGGTAATATTCTTAACTTAGATCTAGTGGAAAAAAAATTTAAAACCATCTTTCTCATCTGCCTTCCTTCCATCAAGACTGCAGTTTCTTTATGCTTTTTACCTACTTTATCATCACTTGTGCATTCCATAACTGCTAAGTCACATTTCTACATCTAAAAATGTTGCTTTCAGCTGCTGAAGAAATTCCAGTGCAACTTCAAAATACACTTAAAAATTATATAACACTATAACTATTATAACAAAACTAGTTTAACATAGCCACAGTCTGTCTATGAAAATAAAAGGAAACTATCAAATTATTAATAAATGGCAAGAATATTACAATAAATTATAAGAGACACTGACCAAAAGATATGTAAACATTTTTTTTCAAAATAAAATTAAAATGTTGTCATCTTAACAAAACCTGAATTTAAATTTATGAACATATTGAATTCTTGCATTATTATGTAGGCTTTATATTTTGTGTAGCGCTTCGGAACACCAACCTTATAATTTTATATAGCATTTACTGTAGCACACTCTAAATAATATTTTTCTGGGGAATGTTTCCAAGAGCATTCTTCACTCTTCCAAAACTAAGTTTTGCCAGCTTGGAAGTCCCTGTTGAAATGTCTGCTTCTACACTGTTTTAACTCATAATGCTCAAGATGTGTTTGCCCAGATGAGGTTCAGAAGATAAACAATATATTTCTTTCCTTCCTCAGAACAAATCAAATTACCTGTGCCTTGAAGAAAGCACTTTTTAATAAACATATATCTTTCTGAGCTCCTCTCCCACTTATTCAACACATGCCATCACTGTTCTGAGGTAAATCTAAATCAACAGAAGACGCAAAATAACACAAAACCAGTGTAAAATGTTCCATGCTCTGCCTGCCTTTCACTAACCTACTCTCCATTTTTAAATCTTTTAAATCATTATCTAGATCTTAGGTACTAAGAGATCTGTCCTGCAAATCAGTGGCAGGGTGAGTAGAAAGATCTGGTCAGAGCATTCAAAAAGCTGGAAAAGACAAACATGTAGAAAAGTATGAAGGTGTATGGGAATCCATTTCTTATAATGAAACACATTAGTACTATTTAAAGCCATTCTTATGACCCTTCAGTAATATACAGAATTCAGAAAGGCAGCTGAAATGGATGAAGAAGAAAATTATGAGTCACCAATCCTGACCATATTACTACTTTGTAATCTGATAAAACACAAGTACTTTTATATATTACTAAGCCTAGTTAATTTCCACAACAGTTCTCCTCAGATAGCTGAGAAAAAATTAACACAAACCATTACTTGAGAGGAAGTATCAAACCAGTATTTTTCTTCAGAAATATTTAAGTATTTAAGACTTAATTCTTATGTTTTAAAAAATAAAATAAAACCAAAGTTTTGTATTTTTACTACTCAAAATAAACTTTTAAAGTCTCGTTATGTCAGAGCTGCACATTTTTAGACTATCTGCCAAATATCTGGAGGTAGTTGGTGTGTGGAGGGGGTTAAGCATTATTGTTTGTGAGCTTACACAGGGAGGTTTGATGGTTACTGTTACCAGCCCCTGAGCTCAATTTCAGCATGGTATTTCAAAACTCTCAAGGCTTACTTTTCCCAATTAAGGATTATGGAAACAGGCCTGGTGAGCCTAGAGGGTTTTGAATTGTGCTTGTCGAACATTAAGCAAACATGGGTATCTTCAGGCTCACAAAGCTCTGATAAAACTACATGTATATAATTAGATCAATCAACAGGAAACATTATTTGATGTATGTCAGAGGTAGTTTCGTAACAAACAGCATATAGAAAACATGAACTACTCACTAATGCTTCAATCGACTCAGCTACCACTAATATTAAAATACCTCTATCTTTGCAGGGCAAAATACAATCCAAATCACAATAATATATTTTCACGCAGCTTACTGCCAAACGATCTCTATGAACATTCTCATCTGCAAACCAAATATCCTCAGCATGCCACCAGTCAATTAGGTGTGTATTTATCCTTAAGTTTTTAATTTATGTCACTTGGGATACAAGTCAATTTTCCTAATTAGAATATATCCATCAAGATTACAAAGTAGGCTTGGGCAAATTTATATTGGATCACTTTAGAAAAAGATAAATTTACATAAAGTACATTGTATGCTGATACAATATTTAGGTTGACTGTTCAAGGGTCAGAATTCAAAGTTTTCCATACTGGCAGGTCCCTCTTAGACGTATGAATTAGAAATACACCATTAGCATGAGCCTGGGCCTCATTACTGATTGTATTTCATTGCATCAAAGTACTAATTTCACAAAGCAACAATTTTAAGATTATCAAGGGTATGGACATGCTCACAGTGGAGCAGATATTGGAAGTAACTGCTGACATTTTCTCCATTGACAGTCACAGGCATTTTTATATGTGCATGTAGAAACAAAGGTATGTTATAAACTTCACTGCTTAGGGAAATGTTGAGAGTACTACAATAGCAATGAAGGATGAGGGGACATTTGTACCAATATTTCAAGTTCAATCTGTGTCAATGGATAGACTATAAGGCACCTCAGGAGGCTATTCACAGAGTCTAAGTTAGGCTGGTATTTTGAAAATCACCTTAAGGGCCAACTCTCTCCATCAACACTAGGAGGTCGATCAGCTAATTTAGCTAACTAAACTACGTGCTAAAGTTAAATATTAATAAACCCCAAGGAATATATAGAATGTTATCTGAAAAACAGCCCCTGACACTCTGTTAGAGTGAAAGCTGTGCTGCCAGGAAGCAGATAGTCAAAAATTCCAAGTCAGCTTCCAAAATCCAGTGAAGACACAGAACAGCAAAGTGGATCACATACTTGAGGTGAAGGGAGAGTAATCCTCCAACATGAGCCCCCTTGGGGATGTCTTCTATTTAGAGGTGGTATTCTGCCGAGATGCAGACAAGATGGTGTAATGCTAAATCTCGTTCCCTTTCCTCCCCTTCTCCCCTGTCAAAAAAAAAAAAAAAAAAGCCCAAACTCACCAAAGAATGGATTCTTGCAGAATATCTGTGCCATTTCCTGGGTCCTGACACATACTACACTTTAATCTTATTTTGATGCATACAGTTGACAAGAGCTTCAAAGGTAGAATATAAAGCTTTTGACTATATTTCCCCATATATTTTGTACAAGACGGAGGAACACATCTTTTATCCATAAAATATAAATACTTATATTTGTGCATTACGTCTGTAAGGTTATACAAATAAATAAGTTCCCTGAAATGTACCAGAGCTGAAAAGCAAAGAGGATGTACAACTTGAAGAAAGAAAAATCTATTAACCTTGTACGCTAACAACACCAGAATGAAATCCTTTCTCAGTGGGGATGATTCTAACCTAAATCTAAGTTGTCCTGGTATAACTTGATAAATTTAATTATGTGATCTGAAATATTATTGTTTTAAAAATACCAAATTCTTATATATTCTGTTGTACATGAATACTCTATTAGTATTATTATTATTAGTAGTAGTAGTAGTATTAATATTATTAGTATTAGTGTGTGCTTTACTTACTTTGCTGCATTCTGGTATTTCAGACAGTAAATGAAAAGCTGCTTAAGAAGCTCTACAGACTCAAGTAAAAAAGAAAGCAATTAATAAATTACATTCAATTACACAGAGTTGGGATTGTCACAATGTCTTTACATAGCAATAAATAAAACCTCTTATATTTTTTGCAGAAATAATTTGTTGTGATTTCACAGAAATCATGTTACAGATGTCCCACCCCTGTTTTTTTTTGACTGGTAGCAGGTCAACACATTCTTCTTCAAAGTAAAAATGCCTTTTGTTTTTTCTTTTTTTTTCAAGGAACTACAGGACTGCCTTGGCTTGTAGGAGCTTAGTTATGAGCACATAGAATTGCAGTGAAGTCACTATAAAGCAATTCATATAACCTTATTGAAAGGATTAAATTCTAGGATAAGGTTGATGTGTCTGTAATGGCCCATACTGTACAACTACACAAAGAATCTTCTAAATGATCCAGAACAGAAATCTTGCCATTTATATCTTATGAGGAGTCATCCTCTAACCAGGAACTGCTCTCTTCCTTGTATCGACTCTAATTATTTTTTTTCTTCTGGTTTCAAGTTTTGGACATCAATATGCATCTCATGACCCAAATGACCCCAATTCTATTCTGGGTTGCAGAACCCTGCACCTTCCTGCCCCACCTTCTACCTGCTGAACTGCACCATCTAGCACAGTCAGAAACACCTTCTCCTATGAAAGCCTGTCCTCTTGGAGTACTTCTTTGTATTTTTTTTTTTTTTTTTAATATGTTGTTTTCAAAAGTGAGTCCATAAGATGCTTTTAAACTCTCAGCCTGCTGACACAACCTTAGACCTGCTCTTATAGAGAAAGACGAAAACTCACTGTTAGATTGGAAAAATACTTGTAAAGATGAAATCACAGGTTGAGGAAAGAGTAGCTGAACCATACTAATGAAGGCCTCATTTTCAGAAAAAAAAATCAACTTATTTTTTAACTGCTGGGATGCAGGCAGAGTAGGAGAAGTAGAGTCATTGGCACCAGAAGTGAACTCCTCAAAAAAAAACCCTCTGCTGTCGAAGGTACTGTTATTATGATACTTACCTAGACGTGGCTTACCACAGTAGAAACACTCGACTTTATGGCTCACAAGTTCTAAATAACACATTTGAAACCAATGCTGACATTTGCAACAGAATCAAAAATATTCATCTGAAAACAACAAAAGCCCTCTTAGCCACTTTTTATGAGTTAATCTTCCTTTTATTGCAATGAAGTAAAGATACAGACAAACTTTTAAAACTATGGGATGACGAGAAGTGTTGCTTATTGCACTTAGAGACCTCTCTGGATGAGGAGATTTGTAGAAGAACAATTGCAGTTCTCATAAGTGAGCCCTTGAATGTGTTTAGAGACACGTAGGAAAACAACTTCACCACATTCACTTCTACTGGGCTGATATAGCTGCTTTTACCCATATGAGTCTGATTTTCCTCCTTTATATCTATATCTAATCTATATTTATCTATATATCTATACTATATCTATATCTAATCTATATCTATATCTATCATCTATATCTATCTATATCTATATCTATATCTATATCAGCTATCTATATCTACATCTAATCTATCTATATCTATATTTATATCTGTATCTAATCTATCTATCTATATCTATATATGTATTTTTAACATTAGGAAGTCTTTATGTCCCTCACAGTATCTATGGTTATCAGCTCCTAGAGTATAAAGTAAGGTACTCCTGATACTTAAGCATTGTAAGGTGCCTTCTGGTGGTAATCACTGCCGTTTTGGAAGTGTTTTTTTAAAAAGTAAAGCGGAGCAGGATCCCCCTGAGGAGATACCTATATTCTGTAAGAGTTAAAGGTGTTTGAACTTCAGAACTTCATCTCATTCCTGTACTTTACGGTGGCATTTACTGAAAAAAATTGAATTATATTCTTCCTCTTTTCTTGCAAAACTGAATGAATAATTGGGTCGTCAGAGAGTGGGAGCATTCCAATGTTAATTATATCTTATTGACTGATTTGACTGGAGGCATTTTGATATTATTTCAGTTATGCCAGAGATCTTTTAAATAGGAGGCTCTCTCAATTTACCTTTCAAGGGCACAAAGCTTCACCTGACTGTTCTGGTCACTAGCTGAAAGGTTCAACCATATCTTTTGATTTCTGCCACCACCAGTTCTCAGACAGACCTGATTACTGCTTTGGCATTTCTTAAAGCTTTAAATGTTAAAGAACAGCCATCATTGTTTCCACAAATTTTCCTCAGATCCACACATACCCTTTACTGCACAATCTCTACCCACTTAAACCCATATGAACTGGGCATTTTAAGGCTCCCCGTGTGTCTGTCCAAACCAACCAACCAAAAAAACCCACAAACCTAACAACCAAACCAACCAACCAAATAACCAAAAAAAACCAAAACCAAAACCGTCAAAAAAACAATCAACCAAGCAAATACCAGTAGCTGAATTTTAAACCGCATGTCACAAAAGTGATTTTCTGCTGAAGGCAGTGATTTCAGGATTATTATCACAGTGATGTCAGCCCCTGCTGTGGGCCTGGCAAATGCAAGTCTAGCACAGACAGTGTAATGCCTGTTACAGTGAGATCCTAATAAGAGGTAAAGTCTCCTAGTTTGGAAACAGCAGGACACAGTCTTAACAATTTAACAATAAGGATGGGGTTTTCCACATTTAATACTTTGAAGAAATGTAATTTAAATGCTTGATTAGGGCATAAAACAGGGTCTACAGAGATGTGGGTCCAACCCTAGTGAAATATCTCTGTATGAACAAAAACAGTGAGCTAGATTAGCACTTTGTTATATTCCAGAAACTAGAATTTACTGCTGTGGCACTGAAAATCTCCTAATTCTCAGCATGTTTATGGAAACTTTAGATTGGGCCCATAAAGAGACTGAAGCTTTTCATAATGTAATCCCTAGGCTGAATAAAGAAAAGAAAAAAAAATAGCCTTTAATGTTTCCTTTTTCTAATTCACTTGCAGAGATTTCCTCTCCATCACAGCACGAGAGGAGAATTGTACACGTCCCTCCAGAAACGGTATGCCACTGTGGGAAGTGGCACTCTCTGGAAACATCAAAAGCAGAAGCTAGACTTAAAGTCATTTATGACTGTCTTTTATTAAAAATTTTTGCTCAGTCCTAAAAGCAAAATCTATCCCCGGCTGCACCAAGGGAAGTGTGTCCAGCAGGTCACGGGAGGTGATTCTGTCCCTCTGTTCTGCACTTGTGAGATCTCATCTGGAGCACTGTGTCCAGCTCTGGAGTCCTCAGCACAGGAAGGACAGGGACCTGTTGGAACGGGTCCAGCAGAGGGCTATGAAGATGATCAGAGGGATGGAGGACAGAAAAACCACAGTAACTTAAGTTGACTAAGGGCAGGTATAGCAATCAGCTGGCAGTTACTCCAACCATTCCCTGTTGCCAGGTGTGCACCACAATTAAGCTCATTTCCTGAACCATTTTGCTATAATTTCCTGACAGCTGAGCTACCAACATCTAATCAACACTGATATGTTCTTTAAAGAGTTAAAAAAAACCAGTTGGACTCCAGTCAACTTCCTCATGGTCAAGTACAGGCGATGGAGCTATATGTGACAAGAATGACAAGATTCACAGGAAATTCAGGCTCAGATTTAAATTGGAAGACAATGAGCATGAGGATCTTGTCTCTGGAGATGAGAAAACTGGCAAACCTTTCTTAACTCCTCAATAACGCAACAAAAAGCCTATGCAAATATAAATTATTTTGTGATAAATGTTACATTAAGTGCTGTGTTTTGCTCATGAAAGTTTTACTACAGCATGCTTCCACAAGTTGCCCATTTATTTTGCAAATGGCAACGGTAATTTTCAGGGGCTCAGGAGCTAATCTGTGTCTGTCACTATGAGAAAAACTTTTATGAGCATCACACATGCACACAGCTGAAAAACCTCATCAATCAGGCAACCAAAAATTTTGCAGTTATAAATAGAAAAAAAAATATAATAAATTTAAAAATATTTATATGTTACAAGAATATGGGTGCTCATTCAACAACTTGTAAAAATTCTTTTACTGTCTTACTGTCTAGCCATTCCTGAGAAAAAAATTCTGTGACCACATCTCTAATAAGAGAAAAATTAATAAAGCTATTACTGAAATTAGTCTTTGGATAGTAATGTGACCAAGGAATAAACTGCTGCAAGCGAAAAAAGAACAATTTCATTATACCCCAGGGATTCTACACATTGACATCTTCAGTCAGTCAAAACACCAAGTGCTGCTGCTGTGAACATTTTAAACACCTTTTTAGTCACTGTAAGTCACTGTGATTTTGCTGGTAACAACTTCTGCGTTGTTGAAAGTGGGATTGCAACATAGTGCCTGGAAAAGCTGCCTCAGCTGATTCCATGGTGTTACACTGATCCTAGCGCTGGAAAAGATCTTGTGAAACAGTTTGTATTTCCCCTTAAATCCTCCACAAACTATAAAAACGCAGCATTAAGTGCTCCATTGACCTGTGTCACAGAATGATGGGGGTGTAAGGGACCTCTGGAGATCATCTAGTCCAACCTCCCTGCCAGAGTAGGTCCACCCAGAGCAGGTGGTACAGGAACATGCCCAGGTGGGTTTTGAATGTCTCCAGCAAAGGAGACTCCACCACAGAACCACAGAATCACAGAATCTTCATGGTTGGAAGGGACTTTTGAGGCCATTGAGTCCAAACATACACACACACAAAAAAACCCCAACAATCTTGGGATCTCAGGCACTAGAGCATGCCCTGAAGTGCCACCTCCCTGGGCAGTCTATTCCAGTGTTTCTTATATTCAAACTTATTTTTAAGTTTGTGGCCATATCCTTTTCTCCTACCCCTGAGCACCACTGAAAAAGGACCATCCCCATTCTCTTGACACACTCCCTTTCAGTATTTATAGACGTTAATCAGATCCCCCCTCAGTCTTCTCTTCTCCAGACCAAAAAATCCCCAAGTCCCTCAGCCTCTCCTCCTCAGAGAGATGCTCCAGGCTCCTCAACATCTTTGTAGCCATGTCATGAGCACTTACATCCCGCATCAAGTGTATTGTCAAGCCCTACCCTCCCAAACAACTGCTCCACTTCCCTGAAACGCTCCAGAGCTGTGGCCAGGGAGCCAAAGAAGGAGCAAGGTGTGACACGGTGTGACATGGTGTGACATGGTGTGACACACCTTTTGGCAACAGCATGTCATTATATTGGATACACTGACTGAGCTGAGGAGTAGTCACTTGAGCTGAAAAAGACCTTGTAATTTTAACTAAAGCCAAGTGAGGGGATTTAAGTGATTTGCAAGGGAAGAAGTGGAAGCCTCTCCTACTATGCAGTAACTGACCCCTCCAAACATAGGCAGATCCCACTCTAGTGCCCAGGGCACTTGTTTTCTGAAACATGAAAATCCTGTACCTTTGCAGAACACAGACAATATTGATTGGAAAAATACAGAAACTTATGAAAGGTAATGATGTGAGGAATGTCACAGGATGAGAGTAAATAATAGTCATCTTTGAGAACCAGCACTATTCTGTGTTAAATGGTTAGGCAAGAGGAAATCCATAAAGCCTGTAGAACTCCAGGTGTATCCCTATATTAAGCAAAGTTGCTTTTTTAAACACTATGAAATATGCAATTTTTTTATACAACTATGCAGATGTATTTAATTTTAAATATATTATGGCAAACAGCACGGCATCTGGAATGGGTAATTCTCAGGATGTGCAACTCATCTTCATGTATAATCTCTCAAGCCCCAGTTAGCCAAGGACTCACTGAACTGAAACAGTAAGGTTGAGGTAAGTCTGCTCTTGAGTAAAACTTTGAATTCTGGAGTTGTTCTGGTAATTCATGAGGTGGCAGGCTTCCCTCTGTGTTGCTGCAGGAACAGATGCTTTGCCATCATGCTTAATAGCCTGCTGAAATGCTGCATTTGAGGTAACATGTAGAGTTGACATATTGGGTCTCTTACCATTAACCCCAGTGTTTAGGTAAATTTCTAAATCGGATTATGACTCGATTTACCCATTCCTCTTGAAATTTTACATGACAATTATTCTTTATATTCTACAAACCCTTTTTTTTTTTTTCCTAAATAATAAAAATCACTGTGCTTCAGATTATTTACACTTAAGTGTCAGTTACTTTGCACTAGAGGCAAAAGAGGACAGGAAACTCCAAGTATAGACCTTTATATGAAGACCAGAAATACGTTGAGAAACAAGGGAATTTTTGAGTAATTTCATGAGCATTTCCTCTTGAAATATTGCTTTCTGTGTCCGTTCCTAACCAAAGAAGAGCTCTGCTGGTAAGGGAAGCTTCCGAAACAGATGTTACTTTCTGAGAACTATTTCTACTTTCTTCACATCTTTGTATATCTGCAGAGCAACACAAGCAGCTTTTTAAAATAAAAAAGCTAAATTTAACATTTTCTTCACACGGGCAACACTGCCACATTGGAGTGTTAACTGCTCCTAAATGCTTCTGTAGCACATTTCCTGCCAGACTCCTGGATGAGGTACTGTGGTATGCAGCAACTCAACATCAAATATGTTAGATCTATCAGCTGCCTCCCATAACCACGAACAAAAGTCATGATCACGACCCGACCACGTAACAGAGTAAAAATAGTACCCCGTGTTTTCCCCACTGACTGTTCATAAAAGACAGTATCACTAATAATTCTGTAAAATTAATTTCTAGAGTTAAAAGAAAATTACTTGCTTCACATAGAATCTAATGGTGGAAGCAGAAAACGCTAGGTTGATAGGAAACCTTGTACCTTCTCAAAAACAAAAGTTTGTGGGAACAAAAAATAAGTCATTGCATAGTAGGTCTGAAGTCAGTCACACATATCACAGAAAGGAAGGTGATAAGTTTCTTTATTTTGAAAGTAGAAAGGATCCTGTGCCACCTAGAAAGTGGCAGGATGATTGGAGTATTCAGGAAAGAGTTGGGAGTAGCAATTTTTTCCCATTGCTCTGAACATTCATGCAACTGAAAGTGTTCCAGGTAAGGAGTTTGTGATCTTATCACAGATCAAAACCATTTCGCTCTTTCATTAAGAAAAAAGCCAGCAGATATGTCCATGTAGTCAAGAGTTCCTTAATCAAGAACAGTAAATGTACTAATATCAGTAAATGACCTGACTGTACTTCAAATGTCTAGCAGTTAGAGGGCTTAAATATGCCAATATATAGATTTTTAAAAGTCCTTTAAGTGTTGAACTCGTTTTCTTATTCGGCAATGACCTTAGTTAGTTTATTACATAATTATTGGGTTATGGTCCTGGATATTGATTTTGCAAATGGAATTTTGATTGTATTAGATACTGTATCACCTGCTTAAAGTAAGAACCAGAGTATAATGGCCGATATTAGAAACATTATAAAGAAAACCTTTGACTGAATTCTTTTGTAGGTTATAAACCATTAATTGTAGCTGAATTTTTACAGTTGCAAGATTCAAGCACTGCACACATATATGTAAGAAGGTACTACATACCTACAGGGATGAATTATAATTTCACACATATAATTTCCACATTCAGAGGAAAATATGGAAAATAACTAATTCTATTCCAATGATTACAATTTCTTCCAGATAAGTTTCCTACTTCTAAAAGTAAGCAAACAAGTAATTAGAAAATTTTCAGGGTTAACCTATTTCATAGCTGCCATGAATGCTATCATACGTTTCATATGCAACAAAAACAGTTTTGGCCACACAATTTTGATTTTATGCTGCAGAAAAAAGTGACAACAAAGCAAAATAGGTCAAGTGACCATGCAAATGTTCAAAAAGACCTGAAACGGATTAAGAAATTTTATTGATACATCTTCATGAGAATTCCTTTTTATCTTTATTGATAAGGGAAACTAAATTTTGATAGCTCACGTGACCAGTAAAAATACACAAAATAAATTCCTTAAATAAATAACCGCACCAGTGTTGATCACTAAATGGCACTTCATAACCAGCATAGTACAGTATTAATGAACTGGCAGCTAACAGTCAGAGTTAAGATGTCAACTGCAACAGAAAGGACTGAAAGCTTTACCTCCTTCATCTTGTGGATTTGCTTGCCAGCTACAAAAATTTTGACCAGGAATCTATTTGAAATCTCTCAAATTATGCTTGACACCAACAGCCAAGAGAAGCTGGTTTACTCTACACAAACCAAACAATCCTCAGGAACGGTAGAAACTATAACATTAATTAAATCTACAGGCTGTTCTCCAGACCTGAGGGCTAATTCTCAAGTGCAAGTCATGACATGAATCTCTCCTATCTGTGAATTATCCACTCCCTGTATGATCTTAAAGAGCAGATATCAGTATGAAACTAAATAGATGAAGTGCCTTTCAGGTAGCAACTTCACAAGAAAGCTAAAAGAAAGCTGGTATGTTACCTTTAAATTTCAATTTTCTTTTTAATTTGAGACAACTCTAATCTGCAAATTCTCTCTCCAGGATTGTGAAAGGGAACAAACTGGTAGACATGTTTACAACAAGTTAATTTTATTACTACTAGAGTGATGTCTCAAGAAGATGTTGGGTTCACTTACAAAATTAAAAACATGTTAGAAAAACAATGATTTATCTGCCTTTAGGAAATCAGTTCATTTAGCAGTGTGTATGGGCTGGATAGTTGGCTGATGCCAAACCAAAAATCTAACAGCAGAGCTTTTCCTGTCCTTCACTAACTGTGAAACACTTGCAACTGGACTCCCAAGTTTGCTGGTTTGTTCTCACAGTTCTTGCAATATAAGTACACCAATCAAAATGCCATAGAGGCTGCTTATGCTTTTTCTTTGCAGTTTATAGAAAAGCTATTGGACATGTTGGAATTCGCTGCCATAAAGCATAAGAAGCACCTTTCTTCCCTAATTATTGGGCATGTTATATGACTCACAAGCAACACACAAATGTACATAACCTTTGGCATTCAGGGAGACTCGGATACTACAACATGATATTCCTTGGGTTCAATTCATGTAATCACTGTTTAATTCATTAATTTAGCTTTTTTTTTTTCCTTTGCTTATTTAATTATTTGTTCTAAATGGCTCTGACAACTTTTTTGAGGAAAAGGGGTTCCTGAAAGACCATGTGAAAGGAACTAAAATAGATACTAAGAAGAGGAGACATACATTATCATTGCAAGAACCACGGGCTGGGCGTGGGGCATCCCTGAAAAATGAATGTAAAGCTTCTTATACATGGAACACTTTCCAGATCACAAGTAACCTATCATTTTTAGTTTGTTACTGTATATAACCAAGTAACTTGCTTACACAATGCTAGTGCAGAACAGTTAGGGAAAGAAGGGAATATTTATTTTTTTAACGGAACTACATTTGTCAAAATTCAAAGTCAATTTATATTGATATTGTGGATTTTGAATGAATATAGATATTTAATCTTCACAACCAATTAATGCCTACAAAGTGTTTAACAAGAAGGAGATATTAAGAAAATTTAATTAAATAATGGTTGCCCAACTTATTGTGGCATTCATTTGTAATGTGATGAAAATATTCTTATAACCATCCATATTGCCAGTGTCATAGATGCTGTGTTTCTGCATTTGCATTCCTGTAACAAAAGACTTCATTTTCTTGAAACATGTTATGGCCTGGCCTCATTAATTCAGAAAAAAGAAAATACAATTAAAGAAATCTTCAGGGGTTCTAAAGTCATCTGAATTTTGTGCTAGTTAATGAGATGCGGTATTATTAGCTTAACTTAATCCTGTTACTTTACTGTGTTATATATAAACTATTCACATTTTAATCCAAGTGTTTTACTGTAATTTCACAGTGAGAAATTCAGATGTAGAGTCAGAAGGACATTCTTGTTTTGATGGTTACATTATGAAAAAATTACCAGCACCTTCTGGTCGCATTGGTGCAGTCACTAAGTCTAACTTCAAAACAATTCTTTTTTAATATTTTCTCTAAATATCCACCATATCTTCTCTTTTATGAGATGAAGTCAGCAGACAGAACAACAACCTTTCTCCCTAGCCAAGGAAGACAGAAGCAGCAAAGCAATAACTTATGTCGTAGATAATTAATTGCTACATAAATCCAATATATATGTATTATACTTGTGAATCCACTACACTTTTCTTACTTAAATCCTTTGTTAAAATTTTCATATGCAGTAATATCTAAAAAGAAGTTCCTGTTAACAGGTTACTAGTGTCCTGAGACCATTTTCTTTCACATCTAATACGCTTGGCAGTTTCTATCATTTCTTTCATTAGTGGGATTGCAAGGTTGTACAGACTGTCCTTTTACTTGCTGGTAGACACTGTACAAAAGAAGTGAAATTCATGACTACCTCTTGAAACCATACAATTTTGTAAATAAAAATCAACTTTGTATCCTCATTGACATTGTTAGTGATTTATAACAAGTATTTTTACAACTTTTAGGAACCATTTAAAAATGCTACATATATTATTTCTGTCTGAATTTATTTGCTTAAGATCAAACTCATGCTTTTTAATATCTTACTACCTGTCATCAAACTGGTTAGGCACATTAATGACTTGTCTAGGAGACTTGCTTGTATAGAAAATCCTGGGCAGCACTTAAGATATCTAGTTTTAAACAATTATAAAGAATCACAATATTTGGTTTACTGCGTTAGAGAATATTCACTTTTCACATTGAAAATTACAAGTTATTGCCAAGGCAAAATAAACAGATGCAATGTTTGGCTAATAGAATATACTAAAACATCCCTTTAACATGCATAGTTGTGTATTTTTTAGAGGATTATAAACAACAATGCTGTAATTTGATATTAATATGTATGAATTAATCCCAAAACGGCATTGTAATATTAATGATTTAAGGAGTTGTTTGTTGAAACTGATCAATGTATCGATTTAAACATGTAGGAATGTTCCTGCTACTCAGGCAGTTTCCTTTTGTTATATCAAGAATAGTAATTTTAATGGAGAAAAGCACAATAGAAGATGATTGATTGTCTGCTTTTGTCATGGAGATGAATTATTGCAGAACGGGAACATAAAAAAAATGAAAGCATTGTTCTATAAACTGTCCCTTGATTCTTTGCTCATTTTGGTGTATTGTTTGCAGACTATGGCATAGGCTAATACAAAATAGCATAGTAAATAAAGCATTTTGCTGAAGTAAAATTGCTTTTCTCACCAACCAAGCCAGGCTTTCAAAAAAAAAAAAATCAGAGTACTGGCCTGCATGCTACATATAAAATGTGCAATTTAATCTATGCCAAAAGCAGAGTAACACAAAGTTCGCATAGCTATTATCATTATATTAAATTAGTAATGAGAGAACATAATGAAAGATGAAAAACTTTATTTAAACCATAATGGAAAAGCTGCTCACAAGCAACACAAATTAAAAAGTAATACATTTAATTTTAGACAGCTGGTAGAAATAATTATATTTTTAGTTAATTGTCAGTAATTTGTGAATGAAGCCAATTTCTTTTGTGTGTGGATTTGGTTTTTATTACTCAAGAAAATCAAACTGTAGTCTTAGAACTGTCATACATATAACAGATGAAAAAAGTACAGAAAAGTTACTGTTATGTGATATAACAAGACATTTGTGTGAGCAATCCTTATCCAATAGATTCAATAGTTGTCTAGGACAAGTACTCTAAGTGCAGAGATTTTTTCTAAAATACTTGAATTTCCAATAAAACAATACAATTAAAAAAAAAAAAAGCCTCAGAATTAGTCTTATTTTGAATGCCTTCTGTGTTCAAATGGAGACTCTTCCTTAAAGGCCTCTGTAGGATACGACTGGATTTCATTTAATTATTAATTTATTTTACTGAGGTTCATTTAGAAACAATATTACAGAGGCCGTGAAAAAAAAAAAAAGAAAATCAGATAAATCTAGCAGTCCATTTTTTTATATCTTTCTCTGATTCACTGCTACTGTATTCGCTTGGAGACAGAACACTTCATTCTAGATACAGCTATCACCTGGTGTTTGCTAAATTGCTGTGAAATTCTTGCAACAGCTGTTTGTTCCTGGGGAAACATTCACTTCATATTGCTGCAATAAACTGATCATTGCCAATTAAATGCCCATTAATTGTGTAAGCAAGGATTACTGCCAGATGTTTACATTAGAAAGAAAAATATCCTTTGCTATTTATTTTCCACTTATAACCATACCCTTTCATGTAGATAATTATACAAAAGTGTTTTTTTTTTTTAAATATTCTACGAATTTGGGTTTGAGAATTAATAAAATACACCGTCTGCCTGGAAGTTTTTTAAAAGGATACTAATACATATTCTTAGCACACGTAATTAAAAAGGAATGGTTTATTTAAAACTGAAAAATGTATAGTTTACGCAGATTTCTACTAAATGTATTTCTAATACTTATTGATAGATTATTTTTTTCCAAAGCAATTCATTTACTTCTACTGAAAGATAACTTTTTGAAGAAACAGTCAAACCATCATCTCCTCACCATCCCCTGCCAACATGTAAACTGCGTACAATCCCAGGGATTATGGAAGAAATCTTTGAATAACTTCTCTACCAGGAATGGCTTGTAAGAGTTTCCCTTATGATCTAAACTATTAAAGGAGTTTTAAGCAAAGACATACCAGTAGGCTGCAGGACCATGTTCCTATGATGAAAGCTTGAGAAGGTGAGGATGCAATTCCAAGTACACAATTTTGTTAACCACTGCTCACAAATCATAGAATCACAGAATGGTTTGGGTTGGAAGGGATATTAAAGTTCAGATCATTCCATTTCCCTGCCTTGGACAGGGACACCTCCCACCAGACCAAGTTGCTCAAAGCCCCATCCAACCTGGCTTTGAACCCCTACAGGGATGGGGCAGCCACAGCTTCTCTGTGCCAGGCTCTCATTACCAGCATCATAAAAGATTTCTTGCTTATATCTAATCTACATCTCCCCTCTTTCACTTTAAAACTATTACCCCTTGTCATGTCACTACATGCCTTGTTAAAAAAATCTCTGCTTTTCTTTTAAGGCCTCTTTTATATATTGAAAGGCCACAAGAAAGTCTCCTTGGAGCCTTCTCTTCTCCAGCCTGAATACCCCCAACTCTCTCAGCTTGTCCTCACAGCAGAGGTGCTCCAGCTTTCCCAGCTTCTCCATGGCCTCCTCTGGTCCCCACTCTATGTCTATGTCCTTCTGATGTTGGTGGCCACAGAGCTGGAGGCAGAACTACAGGGTGGTCTCCCAAAGCAGAACAGAGGGGCAGAATACCCCATCTTGCCCTTCTGGCCACAGTGCTGGGGATGCAACCCAGGATGTGGGGGGCTTTCTGGGCTGACAGCGCTCATTGACAGCTCATGGCCATCTTTCCATCCCCAGGAACACCCATGCTTTCTCCTCAGGATCTTACACTTGGCCTGGTTGAACTTCATGAGGTTTGCATAAACCCACTTATCAAGCCTCCCCAGGTCCCTCTGGATGACATCTCATCCCTCCAGTAGCATAGAATCATAGAATTATTTAGGAAAATACCCTCGGGATCATTGACTTCAACCATCTACCCTACTTTACAAAGTTCTCCCCTACACCATATCCCCCAACACCACATCTAAACGATTCTTAAACACATCCAAGGATGGCGACTCAACCACTTTCCTGGTCAGCCTATTCCAGTGTCTGACTACTCTTTCTGCAAAAAACTCTTCCCTAATGTTCAGTTTAAACCTACCCCATTGTATCTTGAAGCCATTCACTCTTGTTCTATCACTAATTACCTGGGAGAAGAGCCCAGCACCAACCTCTCTACAATGTCCTTTCAAGTAGTTGTAAAGAGTGATGAAGTCACCCTTCAGCCTCCTCAAACTAAACAGTCCCAGCTCCTTCAATTGCTCTTCATACGATGGTCAACTGCACTACTCAGCTGCAAATGTGCTGTCTGCAAATACTTCTGTAGGACAAGTTATTACCTACACTCTTAGTCATACACATACCAGAGTAACCATAAAAAAGCACTGAAAAAATGCACTCATCATATTGTGCAAATGCGCTAGTCATCATATTGTGAATCAAATTTTTGTATTTCCATCAACAAGGCCAGTGAACAAAAAATTCAAAACTAGTAAATGAAACAGCATAATTACTGGCCTAGGTAAAACACCCTGCAAAATTTATAGTTATTTAGCACTATCAGAGTTAGAGTAAAGTAGTTATGCTTACTAAAATCTTTGCAGTGCCTGGATATAGAGGTAGTCCATCAGCTCAAACTATTTAGCCCAAAATTAAATTTCACAAAAATACTGAACACAAAGGGGATCTGCCACCTCGGACTAATTGTTAAATTCCCCCATCCCACTATTGAGTGCATCTTTTGATAATATCATCAGTCTCATGCCCAGATTTGAAATAGCATATAGCTCAAAATTACATGCACTGTTTTTTATAACAGCAACTTGCTGAATAAGACAGCAAAGAGAAGTATTTTCATTAAGGTGTTTCTGAGAAGTACTGTGAAAACTGGGAAAACCTTTAGGATTACGCAGGTGAGATGGACTTATCCCATCCCTGCAGGCAAAAAAAATGCATCCTGTCTTCACCAACTAAAACACAAAATAACGGTGATGACATTGATGAAGGTCAAAATACAGTGATTCAAAAACATACTGACAGCTTTCACCATAATTGTAAACAGGTGAAATGCTTCTGGAGTCAGTTCTTACCCCAACTTTATGTAAGTAGGATTGAATTGAACAACCCTGTATAATTCTAAATTTGAAAAATACAGGGAGTCTACATAAATATATATATGTACAGAAAAACATATCAACCAGAATTACAATATAGGAAATGTTTGGCTAGAAAAGCACTCCCAGTAAGTTCTTCTTTTTTTCATCCTGAAGAGGAGTTATTCTGAAAAAGTAATGGAGTTAGCAATACCTTTATCAGCTGAATAAGAGCTCCCAGTGTGATGCCATCCTTGTTTAAACTACTTTTAAAAAGTGCAACAGGAGGTAAAAAGAAATACTACATTAGTTTTGAATAAGGTGTTGTTATGACTTGATAATTTCCTCCACTCATGATTCAAGAGAGATATGGAAGACCTTGGGTAATGATGGGAGAAGAACCATGGAGGTGATTAAGGGCTTGAAAATCATGTTTGATAAAATAGAATTCTCAAAGAGGTTTTTGGTCACTAATTACAGTTACTACCAACAGTTTGGTCAAATATTTTCAACCTCCTTTTATGAAAACTTATCATCTATCAGATAATTATTAAGTATTCTAAGTTTCTTACCTTAACTCTTAAATACATTGCCACTCTTAAATACATATATTATTAATAACATGCTTCAGAAGCAAATCTGAAATATTCTGCATAAAACAGAATTACAATTTTCTGATTGCATTCAGTAAGCAAACTCATGGTCAAACTGACACTTCCTAATCAGGAATTATTTAAATTAATCATAAATTTAAAATGGCTCAATGGACAGATTTCAGCATTATTTGAACTCAGGGCCAAAATAGAGTGCAAACTTTCTGCAGAAATTAACATGGAACAATTTTATTAAGGGTTTTTATAGGCTTTTCTACTATTTAAAATTTAAAAGCCATAAATCATAATTTAAATTTTTTTTGTCCTTTCTTAGACCAGTTGGCTTTTTTTGAGCAGGAATTAATTGAGGAAGTTCCTATGGATTGTGTTACACAGAAGCAGCTCAGAATAAATTATCACCATTATCACTTTTGGGACCTTTTTCCTAACAGGACATGGCTTTTTTTCCTGATGCAGAGTTAGATTATTTTTCCCAACTGGCTAATAAATAAGATAGCAATATAAAGGATATAAACAAAGACACACAGAATAAAACTGTAAGAAAGACAAAGCATCCCCGGGACTTCTTGCCAAGCCAGCCAGAGACAGGCACAGGTCTGGGACTTTTGGTACCTTTCTTTCCCACTTCAAAGCAAGGACTGGCAACAAAATTGTTTTGTCTTTACTGTGAAATAACTTGAATGGAAATAAACAGTGTATACATGCAAATCCAATCTTATGAAAACACTTATGCTGTCTTAAAAGTCATTTTGATTCTTTCCCCCAAAATAACTTTGTGAGTCCAGAAATGAAATGACTCACAACCTGGGAGTTCTTGTGGACAACAAGATGCCCATGAGGCAGCAATGTGCCCTTGTGGCCAAGAAGGCAAATGGCATCCTGGGAGACATCAAGAAGAGTGACCAACAGGTCAAGGGAGGTCATCCTGCCCCTCTGTTCTGCCCTGGTGAGTGCCCATCTGGAGTACTGTGTCCAGTTCTGGGCTTGCCACAAGGACAGGGAACTGCTGGAGAGGGAACAGCAAAGGGCTACAAAGATGATTGAGGGCCTGGAGCATCTCTCCTAAAAGAAGAGGTTGAGGGACTTGGGTCTTTTTAGTCTTGAGAAGAGAAGCTTAGGTAAGATTTAATTAATGCTTACAAATACTTAAAGGATGGGTGTCAGGAGGATGAGTCTGGTCTTGTCTCAATGGTGCCCAGTAACCGGACAAGAGGAAATGAGCACAAACTTGAGTAGAAGTTCCACCTAAACATGAGGAGGAACTTCTTTACTGTGAGAGTGGTAGAGCCCTGGAAGAAGCTGTCCAGAGGGTGCCTGGTGGAGTCTCCTTCTCTGGAGACATTCAAAACCCGTTTGGACAAGTTCCTGTGCAACGTGCTCTAGCTAGACCTGCTCTGGCAGGGGGGGTTGGACTAGATGATCTTCAGAGGTCCCTTCCAACCCCATATGATTCTATGATTCTGGCATTTTTATTTTTTTTTAATGCATTTGTACAACTGTCAAATAGCCTAAGAGGTCTAGGAGCATATAAGAACAGGGGTATATGTGTTTATATATTTTTATATATATGTATATATCCAGATATTTACACATATATACTCACCTATACTTCCTGTGTACATGCATGTGTTAAATGAGTGCTCAAGACACTAAAGACAGACAAAAACTGATGAGATGGAATATTGTTTATTTCAGCATATTGAACCACACACCCCCTTTGGAAGGTGATCACAGGACACAGTCTGAGCTGTGGAAGATATAAAGCAGCAGCATCTGGCTCCTAAAATATCTCCACAGGCACTTGTAATGGCATCTTTGAAGTCATCTGTGCATCTGTCACATGTTTAGACTGCTTATTGACTGCCCCAGCTGAGACCATTTTGATTCTTTCAGACATTGATAATCTGAGAATAAATCTCAGGAAAATCCCTCATCATATCATACACATGCTCTTCCAAGACTAATAGGGGGAAAGGACACTGTTTCATTCCCATATCTGACTGGTTTTTTTTTCTTTTAACCACTGATGCTAATCCTTTCATTTAACAACTGCTTCAGTGTGATCATGCTTTGTACAGGTTTTTTTCTGGTTTCTATGTAATATTGGACAAAGGATAAAAATAATATATCGATCCCTTATCTCAACTGCGAAAGCCATATGAATTACTCTTGCCACCGATGTAAA
This sequence comes from Scolopax mira, assembly GCA_004320125.1. Classification (NCBI taxonomy): domain Eukaryota; kingdom Metazoa; phylum Chordata; class Aves; order Charadriiformes; family Scolopacidae; genus Scolopax; species Scolopax mira. Next base: position 59,778 of record BJBW01003845.1, read on the forward strand.
TCATAAAATTCAACGTTGTAGGTGTCCTAATGGATAAACTGTAACAGAACAAGATTTTTCCTTCAGTTTTCCTTGCTACTTTATTACTCAAAATCTCTTCTGAAAACTAATGCCGATTAAAAAAGCTAGATATAAAATACAGAATAAGGAACAGTGATAATATGTCGGTATAAAAGATGAGTATTTTAGGCTATCTGATTTCTCAGTTATGATCTTAAAACATCCCACAATACATTTTCATCCCATACATTCTTCCTTTTAAGTCTGTGACTAGTGACAAATTATCTAGCACATGGATGGTGAAGTTGGAATTCCATTTTCCATCTACATGAGTCTGAATATTCAGGGTTTAGAATTAACCCATGAATTACTTAAGTTATTGACTAATTTGGCCAGTTTTTTCCAAAGCAGTAGGATGCAGCAGGAGGTATTTTGTCACAGTAGAATTTCAGAGTCTGAGCAAATGGAATTGAAATATCTTGATGTAGAAGATCAAGCCAAGTTTAAGTGGAAGATCAAAGTAATATGGTTGTCCCATAAAGATTCTTAAAGCTTACCTCAACAAAAGTTCCATTTGAGTTCCATCATCTCAAAAAACCAGGGGGGAAAGACAGGGGAAGGAAAAAGGAAGGTCTGTTGAGAGAAATAACGATGCTATTGGAAAAAAAAAATTATCTTCTGTGCTAAATTAACAAGAGTTAATGGTCTAGAGAGAGGAAAAGAAAGCAGTCACATGTTCCCATGTAATAATCAGGTCTAGCACCCTGTACTGAAGAAAAATTTAGTTCTTTGGAACGTCATAAAAATCATCTGCTCTGTAAGAATGAAGGAATAATCTGCTAAACAGGTAGTTTAACCCCACTCATGCCCAAATATATAGGCCTTTTTATAATTATTAGGAAATCTGTCCCATCAAAACTACATATTGGAAATACAAGGTAACTATCCAGCTATTAAATACTCATCTCTTTTTAGTTTTATTATTTTTTTCATTTCTTACTCTAAAATGCCAATCTGTAAAGTATTCTGAAGTTTTAAAATTCACAAAATACAACAAAAAATAATTCACGATGATTTTCATCTCTTTCCTAAGAGTTTAGTCTGGCTTCTTTACAAGAAGAGGTGTCATGTCTGCTTTAATTTGATTCTTCTTAGCAGTACTTAAGTATTTACAGGTTTATGTATTTATTTGGGGGGGAATTAAACTTCTTTGCATCCTATGAAGACACTTAATAAAATGTTAATGTTAAGTGTAGCTCCTGCCACCGCCCAAGGCTCCCACGTATACTGGCTGGAAACAGCCAGCAGTGGAGAAGCTTGGCCATGGTGTATGAATACAATATAAATGAAAGATTTTGGGGCAAGTTTCCTCAGGGACTGGAAACAGAACAGAAACTCATGTATGGCTTTTCGCTTGAGCTGATACATTCCATTTCTTAGAAAGGCAAGATAGTCTTAATTGAATACAACAAAACCAAGCCTGTACTGAATTAGGGACTTGAATAATAGGTCTACCTTGAGCTGTGCAGGAGATACTATAACTGTCATGTCACCATACACTCTCTGGAAGATTGAAAGTCATACAGCAATAGCAGCTTCTTTTTTGAGAGCTGTTCAGCCTTCCTGGGTGTACTTGCTCTGCCCTATTACACGTATATCACTTTATGTGTTTGAGTGTTTTAAGGCAAATCCAAAGGGTTTTCCAAATGCAAAAGTTATCCATGGTAGAGACGTTCAGGAAAGTCCTATCACCCTTAGACATCTAGAAGAGCCCACCTTATTCTAAATGTAAATCAACTGCAAATATTCAGGATAGGAAAAATTTCTTAACATGAAAGAAATTCCCTCTGTCCTCCCCCCATCTCTCTACTACTACTGACTCTGCAGCTCCACCTTCTACATTCACATTTATCCTCTGCCTCCACCATGGAAAAGTGGACAAGATAACGCAGGTTAGAGGGAAGTTCAGCATATCTCAAGTCCAACTTCTTGCTTAGGGCAGGACCATCCATGTGATGAGAACTTTATCTCATCAGAACTTTTTCTCAAGTCCAAGGGTGGAGACCACACATTTTCTCTGTACTGTTCTGATGTCTGATTGCCCTCACAGTGAAATCATCTCTTGCTCTACTACAATGCACCACTGCTAAGACCCTCACTCATTACATTTTTCAGCCTCATTTGTTATCTTTCTGTAAATTTCTTGTAGTTATGGAAACGCTGTTTAGGTATCTCTTCTCTCTCTTCTCCAGGCTGAAAAAACTCCATTCCCTCAGTCTCTTCTCCCACTCCAAGTGCTCTATCCCCTGACCATCCCCTGACCATTCTAGTGGATCTTTGACCAGTATCTTTCTCTCAATATGGTGGGCTCCAAATTGGTCACATTATCTAGACGTGGTCTGTCAAGTGTGGAGTGAAGTAATTGCTGCCCTCAACCGATGGTCATACTGCCCTCAACATAGTCCAAAGTGCTGTTAGCTTCATCTCTGGCCAGGGCATCCTTCTGGATGTCTAACAAGATGACCAGAACACTTCCATCTGAGCTACTTTATAACCAGTCTCCGGTCTGTAAAATTGCAGTTATTATTAATGCAGCTTATATTGACAAACTATATTATATACATATAAAATATGGTATTAAATGGTATGAAATAGTCTTCACCAATATTGAACAGAAGGTGGAGACTATTCACATCAGTCTCTGGAGTCTTCCTTCCCTTATAGAGAGAGGGAAACTTTTTCATCACTGTTAAAGGATAAAAGACATTTACCCTTTTAACTTACTTTGATCCCTTCTCTTTGTGACCAAGAGAAACATTTTCAGAAAAACACAAACCCTAATTCTTGTGCAGTCTTTTCAAAGTTTACTCCTTTTTAGAAGAGCAAGGAAAAGCACACATACTGTCACAAATGGGACAGAGAAGGTCTACGTGGTCCCATCACCTCAGAGGCTCCAATTATTACATATCTCTGCTGTTCTAGGGTGAAGAATATTTCTGAATTTCTGAACATCTAAGGCTCTCTTTTGACCAGGTCAACTCTTTCAAAGCAAAAAACATCCAACTGATCTCACTATCACACCAATGAGGAATCCCAGAATAACCAAGCTTTGTGTGATCTTCTGCCATATACTCTGAAACGCTGGCAAAGTGACAAATTATTTAAGGTCCCTGATTCTCTACAGGCTAGGAAGAATACTTATGCTTTGATGAATTTACTGTTTATCCTTTCTATACAATAAAAAGAAAAGTTAAAACATATATGACACATTTTCTTTGAGCTTTAATTAAAAAAAAAATAAATAACAATACATGTGCCCTAACACTGCCTTTCTTTTTTAACTTTATTAGTTGGAAAACCATTTAACAGCTGCATTTAATCACCATTAACATCCCACCTTGAACATGCTGCATCTCGTACTGCACAGACAAGCAAAGCCTCGTATAGACAGGTGTACTCTATGATGCTACTTTGTACGTCAATAAAACTGACAGAACAAAGGAAGACGGAGAACATGTAATCCATTTGTCTTACAGGACTTCTACAGAGAAGACACAGCACCCGCTATTGAATCTTATTCAAATAACAGGGAAGCATTTAATAACTAGTGTCATGCTCAGCACAAAAGATAAATGTAGATGGCACCTGTGGTGGACAGCAGACTCCAGAGCAAATACTCCTGATGAGCACACAGCTGACCTGAGAGATCCAGGAGTTACAGCACAGCCTTATACCCGCTTCCATCACCAACTGGCAAAATTTGACCTGTGCCCAAGGTGAGGAATGTTCCCTGAAGGTCACAGATCTCCACGAGAAGGTGGCTGCATCAAATTATATTGTCCTTGAAGAACGTGCATATTTGTGAATGAAGACACTTGGTCCTAAACCAAACCTACTGTTGACATGCATTAATATTTCAGATGAAATATTTTTCTTTATCCACCTCTTTTCCCTTATCTTGCCTGTTCAGATTAAAAGATCACAGTATCTAGACAAAGAGGGCTTTAATTCATCATGGTAATGATGGGTGTAATTCTTACCCCTTTAGTAAAAGTAACTCATTAAGCTCCTCAAACAACATTTCCTAGCAGAAATTCTGCACTATTTCTGGCTCAAAAGACATTATTTTTCTCTATTGAAAGTTGATCAGCTTTGTTCATGGGAAAGATAGCACAGTGCTCGCCAGAAAAAAGAAAAAAAATGAAAAATGCATATAACCTTACTTTTCTAGTGAGAAACTAAACAACATTTCCTGGTCAAGTTCATCTATCTTACACATGCACCTCAGCTTTATACACATACACATACACGTCAGGTTGATTCAGAAACAGAAATCTTGTATGAAAGGACACTGTGGAAGAAGGAAGGACTCAGTTTGTTCCTCAAATACTTCTGAGGTTTTTTTAAAGGAAAGTATTGTTCATAGAAGTTTCTAGAGATTTCTCTGCCAGTGAAGATCTACTGAAGTGTATATACACTTTTTGATGTATACATCCTTACAAAGAAAGCAGCACACACACATAGACCTGGAAAGACACTTCCCACTCTCTGCAATTATCTGTTTTAAACATTTGACAGGAAAATTTTTCCATTGATTAGGGCACTACAAAATCACAAAGTGGGTGATGATGGAAGGGACTTCAGGAGATCATCCAGTCCAAAGTGTGCACTGAAAGCAGGTTACCCAGGGCTGTATCCATTCTGGTTTGGTATATCTCTGAGGATGGGGACTCCTAAATCTTTCTGGGCAACATATCCAAGTTTCTGATCCTTTTCACAGTACAAAAATGTTTTCTTATGTTTAAATGCAATTTCTTGTATGTCAATGTGTCCATACTCAAGAGTCAGTGGTTCAGTTTCCAGTTGTGCCAGACTCTCTCTGTAAGTCAAATCACTTTTTGAGTTAGGGTCCTTGTGAAACAAGAATAATAGAATCTACTCTCTCAGACTTGCGTCACAGATACATCTATCAAAGATTTTAAAGCACTTAAGATGCTCTGAAAATATGGTTTAAAAGAGGAGTTTTCATGAGACAAAAAAGAAAGGTATGACTTTGGTATCCTTTGCCTCCAGAAAACAGATTTTCAAAGCTGATCAGAATAGAAATTTGTAACACTTTTATCAAAACAAATATTGATCTCCAGTGGATATTTAACTTGCTTATTCAGATTACTAATGCAGATAACATTGTCAGAAAGGGAAAAAAAAAGAGGAGGTGATTCGTTGCTTCATTCACTAGAAAAATACTTTAAAAGGCAAAGATTTTTCAAGTTATGTAAAAGGTGTAAATATCATTTCAGCTTATTTTTGATATCTAATACTTTTTTAATACTGTCTAAGTTTTATTTCTAAAATTTGTATTCTAATATTTTACATATTTTAGTATCATATGCAGAAGGCAATATGTCCCTATATGTAATGTGTGTACATATACATTGGAAATTTCTCTCACCAGGAAAAGACAACCTGCTCTCCACCTTCCACCCTACTTCTTCTGATAACCATTCTATCCTGACTTTATAATATCTTTGTGATGGCATTGAGGCTATGCTGAAGGTCACTACGTTTAATGATTCAAGAACAGCTAAGGCTGGTGATTGCCACTCCCTGGCCATTCCCTGGCCTGTGGCCTGAGTCAGGGCAGTATTAAGTCCCTGTAAAGGCTCACAAATTGAGAGATATGATCCTGACAAATTCTTTGTTCCTTCCTCTAATTGTATAACAATGGCAAAATAAAAGCATTGATTGTTGGCACTGCTTCTTCCCATGTGGGACAGCTCAGGGCAAAGAGTTCCAAGATCCATCTGAGGTGATGCATCAAGGTAGAACAGCCAAGGCAAATCAACCAACTTTGTACAGAGGAAAAATGTGATTGGTGCTACACTCACAGGGGTTTAAATCTCCAGTTTAAATGGAAAATGGCTGGGTCAGTTAAGATGACATGGGGACACAAGTCTAGAATAAAGTTGAAACTTGTATTTCTGGATCATTATCAAGCCTTTAATTCTGGCTTTCCAGTAATTTCAACTTGTCAGTCACACATACTTGCAGATGAGCCAGATTTTTCTTGTGGGAATGGAAGAAACTAACTCATTGAGGGATGCAGGCAACACTAAAAAGATGACTTGTATGTGAAAGATAACATGATACAAACTACAGAGTACTACAATCATACGAAATTTTCTATTTTGGGCTGTGGATTTTCATGCACAAAATAAGATTTTAATTAAATGTCAGTGCTTCATCCAAACTAGATTTATATACCTCAAGTGACGAAGCTTCTGTGAATAGTTTCAAGGTGAAACCATGCCAGTTTTATTGATGAAATGGTGAAATTTTGCTATCAGACAGATGGAAAGGCAGCTTCTCAGAGAAAAAGCTAAAAATAGGAGGTGAAACCACAAAATGATTAGATATTTTTACAAATGGTAAAAGTGCGATTGTTCTTGCTTGTTTAGCTTCAGTTTCACAAAGAAAAAAGTTCATTCTTCTGCTTAGACAGTTCTATCATCTCTGGGAATTCTGTCAGTGTCTGTATTTATATAGACATAACCACCATATTGTTTCCATCATAAACTATAAACCTGAGCCTGTTGCCTTTTCTTCAAGCAGGGATGTTTTATTCTGAGCACTCCTTTCAGAACCAGTGGCCAAGTAAAGTATTTCTCAAAGCTGAAGAAAAAAAAATTTACAGGATTTGACATTTGCCAGATGTTATCATTTCACATAAGAAGCTAGACAGACAGACAATAATTTCTAAAGTTATGGAGGCACCTTAGAGGGTTTTTTTGTAATCTTATTAAAAATCAAATTCACAACATCAATAGATCCTTCCTGTGCTATGTAATTACATTACAGGCATTTAATTGAAACTAAATAGAAATGAAACTTTGCCTAGCATAGACATGTTCTGATGGTAGAAACTCAGCAGGAGGGTGCTAGCTTATTAAAGATGTTCTTCATCTGTATAGCACTTCAGGAAATAAATATATTTTCTTTTGAAGTGCTCTTTGTCATTTGAAAACATTCTACCAATAAAACTAAGATTTTTCAGTTTAACATATTTATAAAAAAGTTCAATTTTGAAAATATGACCCATTGAATTAAAAAAGTGAAAGTTAAAGTTTATTGTTGAAGAGTTTCAGATGAAAAAAGCAACACATGGGTACATGATTCAGTTGTTAGCTGGTTTTACTCACATTAATATGAAACACACTGACTGCGGAAAACTCCTCACTTTAGTGGATAATTTAATAGATTGGTCGGGGAAGAAACTTTAAAAATTATGAACTGTCTTGGGAACCCCACTGCTCACTCCCCTTCCAGAGGGGACCACAAGGGGTTCCTGGAAGCAGGACTATGTTGGGGTGTGCTTCCAGTAACAAATGTGCAGTAACAGCTTCTGAGGAGCAAAAAACTCTCCTTTTGAAAACATAAGTAAGTCAGCAAAACCCTGTAATGCCCTGCAGTCCAAGGTAGAAGGAATTCTGGTTTTATGCTGTTCCTATGCCTTTGATTATCTGTATATCAACAAAAGAGCTTGAGTTAAGGAATTACCTAATGTTATTTCCATATGCCAATGTTTAGCAAGAGATATTGCTAGCCAAAAAAAGAAACCTTCTTAGCTGTCTGTCAGCTGATATTTATTTAAACTGCTTTTTCTCAGGGAAATTTCAGTCATGTTCTCACACATCACATGGAACTGCACAAAGACTGACTTAGGTTGTCCTGAGAGCTGCCAAGAAGGGGTTAAAAATGGGGCTACATTTCAGAGCAAAGTACCACAAAGTTGCTGATGTAGGAACTCTCTCCTGAGGAGGCAACTTATAGACTGCACCATTTACTTGTCAATTAATCCAAGGAGATACATTGACATTAGTTCCAGAAGGAGATGCTTGCCTGCCCACTTGCCTAGAGGTAAAAGCTAGGTTCGCAGCTACCAAACAGCAGGACAGTTGAGACAAATGGGGAAACAAATTAGGAAAAAAGAATTTTTTTATTATTTTTTTTTACCCATTGTTGTTTTCTTCAAAAACAGATTTAAATATCAAGCAGCTATCCTGTCTGATACAATGCAAATAAGCTTAATTTATCACAAAAATGCCCTAAAACTGTTTAGTTTCTCTTATGGGAAGAGGGACTAAGCCAACGCCTAAAAACATAGGTTTGTTCTAACAAAGGAGTGGTGAGTCGCTACATACACCTTGCAGAAAAAAACCCACGCAACTCAAACAAATATAAATGCATTTTCTGCATGCAAGATAAATGTTGACACATATAAACTTATAATTAGGCTCTCTTGCTTGCTTAAACCTCATAACAAATGTTTTGATGAGCTAAAATGAATCGTATAATCTGTGTAATATTCAAAGCAACCCACATTCTCACATCCTGCTTGACAAGGTTCCAAGCATGTGGAACAGGTAAATATCAGATACCTGAGGGGCATGAGGCCTGCCCCCAAGAGCAGGGGTAGCTTTTGCTACTCACGGCTGTTCCTTGATCAATATAAAAACAGTTCATTAGGAGCTGTTGAGAAGAAACCATAGACAACAGACCTCTCCAGTGTCCAAGGGACCAACGCGGAACACAACAGCCTCAATGCCAACATGTCTCTTTACTTAAGAAAATGCCACTTTGCTTTTTTTTCTATTTCTGTTGTATGGACATTTTTATTATTGGTAGCTCTATTATTTGTAGGAAGGGCCATCATTACTTTCAGTTATTCCATAAACTTCCTTAAGGTTTTTTTAAAGATACTTCAGAATCAGAGATCCTTTGCTTTTACTCAGACAAAATTCCTGTTCCAAGAAGGTGAAAAGCTTTCCTGAATGAGGAGCATACAATTGGCAAAGAAAGTACAGCTGAACTACTTGTTCTTGGTGAAATTCACTGTTGACTCCATAAAATTCTTTCACTTTTTATATCTAGCAGCAAAGCTTTGTTATTTGGTTATTGAGTTATTTGTCTCCTTAATGACCGTGTTGCATTAGCATTTTTGTTTATTATTTTGTGTATTGTCATTATATACAGGGTGCTCAACTAATGAAGAAGAATAATACATACTGCCATTTTCAAAGCCCTGTACAGTCATTGAAACTTTTTATTGAACCAATGGTTACCACACACAGTCATGAAAATGATTCAATTTCTCCTGGGCTCCCAAAGCTGCAGCACTTCTAGGAGACAAGTGAATTTTGTGTTTTCTATAAACAACCAAGAGCAATTGCTCCAAAGCAGGAATGGGTGCCTCCTACCTCTCCTGACGGTCCCAGAGTCCCAGTTATGCTAGGATGAAGTAGTGGTGAAAGAAACTGAATTTATTTTACAACAGCTGCCAGAGCTGCCAGGGAACATGGGCAAGTCCTGGAAACCCAGGGAATTGAAGAACAAGCTAAAAGTATGAAAAACACCATACAAATGGTGACAACACCCTTGTAAGTCAAAGGATGTTAACCTGATCACCTTACCCCCCAAAAGTATGATACTTCAGCTACAGAAAACATAAAGCCTTGACACTTCCTATAAAGTCTACCATAAAAATTCTTCAGATAAGGCAATGTGCCATAGAACAAGGCTTGATAGTCTATATGCAAGGTTAATAATATCACACAAAATTGTTTTGAAGGTAAAAAAACTTCCCAGTTTTGTATCCGGAGAATCACAGTCATCTTTTGGAATTGTGTCATCTGTTGCAGAGTTTATATCTCTACTGTACATCACAGGGAAATAGTGAGCATTCAGCAGTTTTTATATTTTTTCCTTTCTTTACATATTTTTATGTATGTGAAGAGTTATTGCAAAGAAAAACATCTTTGCTTTTATTGCTATTGCTGTATGCCATCCATTAACAAACAAGTTTCACTAAACAACTGTACATTTCTATTTTAGATGCATTACTGCATCCTGCCTTCCAAATTACACAATAACCATGCTAAACAGCTTAGCTTTATTTTTCTAAGAATGGATAATTTGTAAATCTGACAAACAGTAATCATCTTACATTTAAGACGAGTCAAACAGACATTCTCCTTCAGCTGAACTTTCTGATGACAACCTTTGAAATTGACAGATTAAAAGTGATTCGTAGCTGTCAGAACTGTATAGCTTGCGGAACAAAATATGCATAAAAACTTTACAGATGACTGTCTGTGGGCTTTCATGGCAGGTTATCTTCCTGTACCCTCTGCCAGTGAAATTAATAGTGCCATAATCTATCTTCTCTGTCAGGTGTAAATGACTTTAGCACATCAATAACTAGTTTACAATGATGTCCCTCCAATATTTAAGATTGTATATTGATTTCACAGTTTGCACAGAATAGCACACGTACACTTCCCACATTTTGCTGTAGGATGGAATTTCAAATAAATGAAACATTTACACTCTTAGGAAAGAGTAATAAAAACGGAAGGTCTTGGCAGTTATCAAGGTATCCAATAACAAATTCTTTTAAGACAGCAACTTTAACCAATAATGATCCTATGTTAGTTTTCAGCTGTATGAAGTCATGGTGTGACTGACGATTCTTATAGCAGTATCAATATATTATTTGGCAGCTTGAAACATCTCTCTACAATGGCAGTTGATGAAAAGGAAGTGATAAAAAAGGAATGAAAAAGAAGAGATTCCACAAAATTTAGATTACGATGATAATAATTAAGAATGAAGGTTTTTGCCATTATTTTATATGCATGTTTATATGTATTTATATTTATATATTTTTACATATATATGTGTTGTATGTATATACCTTTATGTGGGGAACAGGGAGAAATAAATGCAACAGCGGTTTTGAGCTGCCAGAGCACCTCACAAACACTTCTGTCCACACCTTTGCTTTCTTTCTAAATGAGTGTGGGTTATCCAAATTAAATTAAAATTCAGGAGCCACTCTGAAAGGCATTTAAAACACATCTAGTTCTAGCTGCTTCAATGTTCCTCCAAAACGTATTGAGCACTCATTTGATTTCTAGTGAGATAGAATAACTAAACTATCAGCAAAGCCCTCACACAAAATAAATTTAGAAAAGTGATTTTCCCTCTCATTTTATGAGTTCATTTGAGACACAAATTTAATATGAATGTCACCATAAAACAAGCTAACTCAACAAAACGACCGCCTCAGGAATCCCAGCATTCTTGCTGTACCTTAACAAGCTAACAAAAGCTTGTGATTAGAAACTAGAATTGCATCACATCCCACTCTGAATTTTCATGTGCTTCAAGATCAGTTTGTGTGTTTGCAGTGGCTTAGTGAAACCATGTTTCTCTAATCCAGCCTCTTACTATTCTGGCTCATATCTCTGTCATGAGAAGCCATGAATTATTGCAGAAAGAGTTTTAATACTCTCACAAGATTGATCATTTTATCTGGAGTGGGGAAAAAAAGCTTGCATGTGTGCACACAGATATGTACAGTGCTTACTGTAGCCACCAACTAAAATTTCCATAAACGTAGACTGTGAACTACTAAATTTATATTAAAATGCATATCTGAAAGAAGAGGTTGGCTCTCTTTCACCAGTGGAAGAGCAGAACATTTGAGAAGTTCCTGTAACAGCTATTGTCAATTTTTTAAAAGACTTTTCAACTAATCATTCCAACAATCAACATATTTTTCAGTTAAAAGTTAGTTTCTGACTCCCGGAAAATCCTTTGGCCAATCCTGTTGTTATAGATATCCTGCCTATGCATGTGTATGTTTGTCAAAACTTTCTGTAAGCTTCATGATTCAACTTTTAGGAAAAAGCAGAAAAGACATCCAGCTCAAAATAAAACTGATCAAATTTGTTATTCATGTGTTCATATTAAACTATGAGAATTAGCGTTTACGTACTACAAGAACACACAAAATTTGAAAGATGTGCTGCTGCTTAAGGCAAGAGATTAGATGTGTGGACTGGACATGTGCTATGTTATTAATTTCTGTTCCTAAATAAAAACCTGACCTATTCCTTGCTCTGTCTGGCAAAGGGAAGATGCCACACAGAGTTGTCCGAGTTCCCACTGATGCACTGTGGAAGCTCAATACTTGGTTCTGGACTGAGGGGAGAAGACCAAGAGTGCTGCAGACCAAAGAAGACAAACCAGCGTTGTTTCGTGTTTATGTGTCATTTCCATCCTGGTTTGTTCAATAAGGTACAATTTTGCATGGTATAGAATTCATCCATTTGATGATGGGATGTCCATGTCTACATGCCCATGAGATGTGCTCATGGGGCTAAGACTGATTTCGTAATTGATCTGGGTATGTCTAACTTGCATCATCTGAGAACATGAGTGAAATGAAGCTATATTTCCTTTTTGGGTGTTGAATGTATATACTGATGCAGAAAGGCGATGAAGCAGTGTTAAGCAGGAACTGGCTTTGAGAGCAACGTGACAGACAACCTTTCATTGCATACTATCAGCACTCCTGAATGCAAAAAGTTCTTTTCAACACTTCCATATACTTAAAGCCACAAAGTTGACTGTATAGCTCATATCACTGTTTCTTTTTTTCATTGTTCTTATAATTTTTTTTTTTTTTTGAAAACAGAGAAAAGGAGTAATGCAAGACTTCATTACTTCTCATGTTCATCAATTTGCAGATCTTGACTGATAACGTTTTCAGTACATGGCATGCGCTGGCCTGTTGGTTCGTATGTTCCAAATGAAAGTATGAATTACACAGTAAAACTGATGCGCACTGGTATGAAGTAAACGGGTAAAAGAACAAAGATTACTGCAACAAAACAGAAAGAGAGGAATGGCATTTCGAAGTCGGGATTTCAGTATCATCACAAATGACAACTGAAAGGAGTTGGTAACCACTTAGGAAAAAGAAGGTTCAGCTCTGCCTCATGAAATACCAAACAGAAAGCCTAAAAATCCTCCCTAAGCTCTGTAAAGTGTTACCTTCCCATTTCTGGAGTCACGCTGGCTTCATAAGGTGGCCTGTTAAAAAGTCCTGGGCACAGTTGAGAGTCATTTTACTCAAAATATTTCTTTTCCTTTATATTCTCTGTTCAGTCAATGTAAGTAGTTGCAGATACTGACTGCAATATCTTGATCATTCAGGTCTTCTCACTAAGACCTGCTTGAGAACTGCTGCTTGGATGGAACTCATCCCAATTTCATGTTCAGATACAAAGCTCACAGGAATGTGCGTATTTTTCCCTTAAAGATTTTAAATAGAATTTATTTTTAAGGATATTTAATGCTGATATATCCAAGCATTACTTTAAAACCACCATTAAAAAATTTCAGATGAAGGCCAATTAATTAGGTATCCAGTAGATTGCATGATAAAATACAAAACAATTATCTCAACTAATTTAACACTGCCCTCTAGAGGTGATATTTCTTTCACTAACATCTGTTTTGGAAATATTAAACCTTATTAAAGAAGATATAAAAATTATGCATTTAAATCTCCCAAGAAAACTTCCCCAAGTTAGACAATCATTCAGACACAAGCTTTAAGTAAAAAAAAAAAAAAAAGCCAATAGGTTCTGAAACCTAGAATGGGACTTAGAAGAATATTGCATGTTATTTCTGTAGAAAATTACTTTTAACCAATAAAAAAACCCAAAGACTTGAATACATAGATTTTATTTCTCCAGCTGTATTAGGAGAACAGTTTATAAATTTATATTTCCACTTTGAACACTGAAGCCCTGGAGCTTTAGCTATCCCAGGAAAGGGGGGGAAAAAAGAGATCCTGTACTATAGTGGCCTGACATTATAATGAAAAAGGGTGGAGATGGGAGGTGAGACAGAAAGAAAACAAATTGTATGATAGTTTTCCCAGAAATATTCGATGTTTCATTCTGAAGCTTAAAAACAAGGCCTTTGCTTTGTCTTGAAAAATACAGCTTAATTTATGTTCTTCTTTTTGCTAAGGACAAAGGCACTAATTCTCAGAAATAAAATGTAATGCTTTTGTTCTGCAATAGGAGAAGCCAAACATGTTTGTATTGAAAATGTTGATTGCTATCGATATAAAGTCATAAATTTCTAAATTACTAAGGAATTATATGTAGCCATTTAAAGAAAAGAAACTGTGAGCTGAAATAAATTGCTCCATAATTATGTGAAAATAAATTACTTCCACTCATTTTTCCTCTTTTTCTTTGTACTCCATGCTTCTTTTAAGCAACCAGCGATCCTAAATTTTTATTTTGTCAGCAAGCTTTCTCCATAGACTGAAAATTAATTGTAGAATCAGTTATTTGAAAGCAAACTTTATCAAAGATAAACATTTTGTTTGTTTGTTTGTTGGAGTTTTTCTTGTATTTCTACATATGCTACTTCCCCTCATCTGAAAATCTGAAAATGGTCTGTTCACACATATTCTTCTAGCATTAAAATAAACTATATGGAGGAATAGATAAAAATTATACATTTGTGAATAAAACAAGTCAAGCTTTTAAACTATGATCATGTCAACTTATCTAAATTAAAACATGCCTACTTTTGAATTCTGCTTGCTCTACCCCATGATCACCTTGCTCTAGATACTCATCCAAACTGCTAGATTTATTCTAGTTTCTTTGGGCACAAAGAAAACATGGGCAGAGTCTGTCAAAAGCAAAGTCTACCTAAAACCGTTTCCAGCACAGGAAGTTATTTTTGAAATGGTAACATCCGGTAAGTCTTATTAGAAAATTTGATAAACTGTTTCTCCAAACACATTTTACTTTCAAGGAGACCTGTTACATTTCTTCAGCTTTCTGCTTCTCACAGGGATGAAGAATTTCTTCCTCAGTTTTGGAATGCACGCGTGAAGAAATTTCTTTCCTCATGTATTTCTGCCACTTTCTTTTACTTCTGAGACACAGGGATTTAATTCACTAACATGAGAAGGTTTTGAATGGGTCCTGTTTTCCACCTAATAATGCTACATTTTCTTCTTCACTAAAATTAGTCACATCTCAGCTTGTAATGGCAAAGGAGCTAAGCACAGCAAATTAAGCTGACAAAGGCTGTGAGACTTTAGATGAAGTTCACACAGATCTCGTTAAATATATGAAGTTTTTTAGAACCCATATTCTTGTGTATTAGAACCTGCTGCTCTTCCCAGAGCAATGGATGCTGGTGCATAACAAAAGACTTGTAGTGTCTCTAGGTCACCTGAAAATATTAGATAATAATGAGACTGAAGAGGATTAAGAGATGGTAGTCATAGATCAGAGACTGTGATGAACATGGTCCAATAGACACTTTAAAAAGGTCTTTTATTCAAAATAAAATTATTTGAACTTGACTATATTAATGGATAGGTCTCAGGTACACTGGGATTAACTTTATGTGCAACTAAATGTTTCATTAATTAAAAAAAAAAAACAAAAATCCATACTTCCTTCTTTCTCAGCCCATTGGAACCTCACTATGACATGAAAACAAACAAACAAACAGGAAAACAATGGTTATTAGGGTTAGATAATCAATTTCACAGCTCCTGGTAAGCACATAGAGCCATTTCTGAAAGGTTTTCATAATAAATCTTTTGAGTCTACAATAAGGTGAACTTGAATTTACCTATCATCAAGTGAAAAATAAAGGACTCAGCTATTCAAGCATGACATTAAAAAATTGACTTTTCCTTAATATTGATGTAGAATTTCTCAAGATTGATCATCAAGTGTTTAATGTAACCATCTGTTTTGGTGTTTGCCTCTAAATGTTTCATTTCCTACCAAGGGTGACAGAAAAAAGGAGCTGGGTCCTGCAATGAAAGAAATAGGTATCAGTTTGGTTTTATATTTTTCTCCTCATAACGTGGATGGTCTTTGTCAACTCTCAGGGGACAAGATATATCTCAAGAAACCTTTAAACTGAGTAAAAAAAAATAACTAACTAAAGTTTCAACTGAGTATATTGTTAATGGTACATTGTGGAGACTTAACAATTCTCCATCTGCTAAGTGGGTCCAGGCTGACCAGGATTTCAGCATCACAAAACCCCACTTATATAGGACCTTAAATGTCAAAACTTTTTTCTAAGGGTCTTATGAATATATATGAATGTATCTAACTGAAAATATGTCATTTATTTAAAAAAAAAAAATCTAAACTTGAAATGGAAAAAACAACAGCTGAGCCACACATTAAAAATATATATTTATATTGTCTGTATGAACTGCAATAAAAGAAAGATTTTTACTTGCATCACCACCAGAAGTTGGAATTAAATAGATCTTCAAATTATTGCTGTACATACCAGATGTTATTATGCACCTTTTCTCCTTATTGCTTAGGCCAGGACCAGAAGCAACAATGCTAAAATAAGAAGATAAATTATTTTCAACCTGGATGAAAAAAACATGAAGCTCTGGAAATCTGTCAAGGAAAGATCCATTCTCATAAAAATTCTAGCTCAGTTTTTCTACCAGGAGATCTGACTATAACTCATCATTCCCCATGTTTATTTTATTTGGGTTTGAATGGCGAGATCAATTAGAACTTTTTCTTTTCTCATTTCCATTCAGTAGGAATGGCAATATTAGTGCAATCCTGGTTATAATAAGACAAAAACTTAGTAATTAAAATAAATGAAAAAAAAAAAAGGAAAAAAAAACCACCACAAAGCACTACTATATAGCCTGTGAAAGAGAGTCAGTGAAGGAATAAACACAAAAGGTAAGAGAATTGCTGATGTATTGAATTGACCTATTGCATTTACAGGTCAAGTTTTCAGAACTAGCCTCCAAAACTGCATGTATTTGCTGTTTATGCACATAATCAGGTACTTGTGCATTCAGATCAGGCTGTCAGATGCAGGCAGCTTGCAGCTGGACCAAAAAAAAAGAAGTTCTCAGCATGCTGTTGTTTAGGGATCAGCTTGAAAATATGGAGCAGAATAACTGTGGGATGGGTGAGGGGCAGGGAAACAGCAGAGAGTGGATGTTCGTTCACTTAACCTCACTGGTAGTAAATATTCTTAAATGGGGTCAACTTAGCCTGACAACTTCATTAAAGGCGGTGGCAATTGTCCCTACAGAGAAGTAAAAAAAAAAAGCAAAAAAAAAAAAAAAGACTGAGAAACTTGCCTATTGCCAAATTTGGCAAAAGCAGCGAGAAGTTACCTGAATGCTTCAGAAATTCTGTGCCGTCCTTTATCAACACTTCTTCACCCTGTGCGAGGTGGACCAAGCACAGCTCCAGGTTGGGGACTTTGCTGGGTGTTTCAGCATGTTCAGTTTTCCCTTACTCCAAGAAAAATCAGGATTTCTTGCAGGCATCAGGGGACCTGTGTCAGCTACTGGAGTCCAGCAAGCCCAGAGGCCTCTACGAATTCACTGCTGCACTTACAGAAAATGGGAAAAGCAGACAGTGCATCAGCCTGATGCTGAATTTTCATGAAATTGAGAAAGATACCATTGCTGGAGAACAGAAAATGCTTCTCTCTTAAGGAGCCAGGCCTAAATCTGTCACTTTCTTGATGAGGGAGGTATGATCTGTTCTCCCTTCTTTTGTCCTGTTCTCTTCACCCACCCCCTAAGGCACTTCTGTACTTACTGTTCCCTTTCAGTTGATGTCCTAATAAACAGGTATTTTGAAGCACAACATACCAGAAAGTTTTGCAGAAAACACTTCCAATCTTGAGAGAACAATACAAGAAGTAATACATCCAGAAAAGCTAGCCTACCTCCTCAAAAAATATCATTTTCAGTTGGCCAATTTGGGACTATGGTTGATCCTAATTTGAAACATAGTGAAAAAAAATTATTAGTATCAGGTGCTAAGCATGAATAGCCCTTCTCCCAGCAGGTGCCAACAGCTCTCTGCAGCATGAGAGCTTGTGGATTTAGGGAATGGGATAGTGGTAAAAATCAACATGAGTGTCATCTTTGCCACTAAAAGCTCTCCCTAATAGATCAACATAGCTATTTTTTTTCTCCTCGTCAGTGTCTACTTGTCACTGCTCTTCAATCTCTCTTTCACATGAAAAGTAGAACTGTCTGTTAAGGTTTCCTTTTAAGAAGCTAAATCACTTGTTATTTTCAAGACATTATGACTGCAAAGTACTGTTGAAAACTCACACTAATGATACAGTTGTAGGTGGGCAGCTGAAGTAAAAGTTCATCCGAAGGGGAAGTATCACAACACATCAGATTTTTCTCATCCCTGCTTAAAGAATGGCTCAATTTAAACACCTGCCTTTCCTGTCCACCATCTCATGTATTTTCTGCTCAGGTCCAATGACATGTTGCAATATTATAAATGACTGCAGTGCGAGCTTTCGGTTTCATATTTGGGAGTTTTATCTGTAAATTCTCAGCCATACCTTTGTGGGGCACAAGGGAAGCAGCTATTGTGAGAAGAGGCAGCACAGAGTCAAAATGTCTCATGTACTTTCAAAGAAGTGTCTTAGCTTTTATTTATCAGTTGTATCAAAATTCAGGTTGCAAACTGAAGATCCACGGAGAAGAGATTTATATTAAACAAATGGTTCATTTATTTCTCAACCAAGCTTTCTGCTTCCAACTACTATGAAAGACTAGCAAAACCAATTTGCTAGACGCAATTTGAAACAAAATAGCTGGGGAATGTTTTCACAAATTAAATTAGTGATGGCAGTCTCAGAGAGACATAGGTAATGAAAACATTTCATGAGGGTGCACGTGACCAAAAAAAAAAAAAAAGAAAACACCAAAAAAGAAAGAAAGAAAGAAAGAAAAGCATGTGCTCCAAAGCCAAACTTGCTTTTTCGTTGCTCTTTTGTCACATCAGATGTTTTCATACAAAAACATAGACTGCCCGTGTATTCGCCACATCTGGTGTCCCAGTTTGGGTTTTTAGTGAAAACACACGAGAATGTGACAAACTGTGATTGATCAGCTAAAGTGAGTGACAGCAGCTTCCCTTCTAAGTGCCTAGACCTGGTAGAGGAGGAAACCGAGACGTAGGTTTAGTGCAGCGGTGGCTCGGGCTAATTTTTATCAGGAGACCCAACCTCCGCATCCTGCTCTCATCAACACCCAGAGCTGAGCTCCGGGTTATTCCAGAAAATTGTCAGAGCCTGTCTTTTATTAAATCTGGCTTTGACTGACAAAATGCTGACACTTCTCAGAGAAAACGCCTGTAATGTTATACAGTGTGAAAATGTTAACCACTAGGCAGTGCGTAATCTTTAAAAAAATATATACTGTTTGGAAACTAATGTAATCTTCATAATATCAGTAAAAAAATAGCAGTTCAAGTGTGTGGAGAAAAAAACACATTGAGTAAGACCTTTACTGCAGGACCCCCATAGGTAACGCCTTTTTGTGCAGATTATCCAGTTTAACAAAGCAAACCTGGGATAAACGGGCACAATAGCAACATCTGAGCTACATATATTACACTATTTATACATAAAAACATGAAGTATTTTATAGGTCTGTCCATTCTAAAATAGGCCTGGTTTCATGGAAAAGTTATATACATTTTTCTAAGCAAAAAACAAGGCCAATTTCTTCTCATATTTTCTTAAGTGTTGCTAGAAGATATTGGCAGCATGTTCTCCCTTTCTGGCAGGACTGAGGGTGAAGAATGAAGGTTCACTCCTCAAGAGTGTGAAAGAGATGTTCATATTTTCTGTTAAAAATGAGACCCTTAAAATGAAATTAGAGATGGGCAGAAAAGGTTTTGAAAGGTTTTCCTCTTAAAAAATAAAATTAAAAAAAATTCCTAGTTTGCAGTGGGTTGAAAGAATCAGAGAACCAGTGTGTCCCAAATATCCATCCATCTATTGGGTACTGTCTTCCCAGGGAAAAAATTCTTATAATGCACCTGCCCTCTCCAGTTTGGGAAGAACTTTGATAAACTTCATAGGTAAGTACTGGACTGTTTCCTGTGGTCATTCATTCATTCATCAGGCATCTGTGTGTTGAATGTGAGAAAAGTCTCTCTAAAATTTCAGAAAATTAAATGCGTTCAAGTACTATCATTTTTTCAAAGGTCCACGTTTTTTAATGAAAAAATACTTCTGGAGTCTGAGCTGTCTGGACCAGCTTTCTCCTGACATTGCTCTCAACCTCTCCCTATCACGCTTCAGCATGGCAACTGGACCTCCCACAGATGGTCAGAACTGCTTTGGCCCCTGCAGTTTGAGCAGTGTCCCAGCAGAGTTGCTGGCTGCTCCCTGGTCTCCGTTCTGGAAGACTAAATTTACTGAGATGGATTTAACCTTAAGGACTGGATCCATTCCTGTCTCAAAACCTAACACAGTTGCAATAAAGGGAATTAGGAGATTGATTCCAAATGAATTCAACTAATTTACCTGCTGCAGCCCTAACACGGATAAATTAAATCATCTCAGTTTACCAAAATTGGGGTTAATCTGTATCAAACCATAGATTGGTAGATAATTACTGGCATTATCCACCAATACACCACACTTGGAAGGGCAAGGAAGAGATGGCCAGAACAGATTTTTCTTCATGAAGTATACTTTTAGCTGGCTAGCTGCAGTTCATCTGTGAAGGCAAACATCATTCAACTGGCATCACACAGATGCTTCACAAGCCTGGGTCAAAAACAGACATCATGGGATGTACACAAACTCAAAACATCTCATAGCCCTTGCATGAGTACTCTGAGTACTCATCAGACTGTGGCTGCATCTCATTTTCACGATTTTTTTCCTTTTTTTTTTTTTTTCAGCAGGAAAAACATGCCCAAATCTAAGCTAAATACTTTAAAATTCACTGAGTGTTTGAAATCCAGACATACATTCATTTCCACACTTTACAGATGTTCCCTCTCTATGTTACAGTCATGCAACAGGCCTGGCTGTTGGATGCTTTAGGTGCTCGCGTTCGCATTTTGCACTTGAGCCCAAATTTCAGTCTTCTGTGCATCTACTTTACTTCCGTGCATATATGCCTCTCGAATTTTCCTGCAAATGACATATCCCAAGCAGCTGGCTATGTAAACCAAGCACACACCAACTCATCAGCTGGAAACAACCAGATCTCCTTCTGTTCCTCCTTTGCACTCGTTGGTCGCAGGCTGACTAAGGCTCTGGTGTAATGCAGCCATGGAAAAAACCAAACATAGTCCTAAAATGTAGTCCTGCCAGACCCTAGGGAATATTAATATGCACTCCTCTAAGCACTAGTGCTTTCATCTGGAGTATTGTAGGCGATTCCGGTCATGCA
Organism: Scolopax mira; assembly: GCA_004320125.1. Lineage (NCBI taxonomy): Eukaryota > Metazoa > Chordata > Aves > Charadriiformes > Scolopacidae > Scolopax > Scolopax mira. The sequence continues at coordinate 80,908 of BJBW01003845.1, forward strand.
TTTCAAGAGAGATTAATCCAAAATGGAACATGTGCAGAGAACAAGCACTAGAATAATCAGAAAAAGAGAGAACATATTTTACGAGGGGCTGCAATTATGTGGTTTGTTAAGCTTAATTAAAAAGAAACAAAAAAAATGTTGAGTGAGGGGAGAGAGAGGGGAAAAGGTTCGTACATATATCAGAAGAGTAGAGGGAGAGAAAACATAAAGAAAAATTACTTGTCCTTTACAAGAATACAGGAATACAAATGGGATTAATTGGCCATAAATAAATTCAGGGTGAAAACAAGCTTCCGAACCACCATAGCAGCATGTTTAGGAACAACCTTCAGAGTCTAACACACATTCATTGTCATACAACATGATAACATTCATTTTGTATTATACAAACTTTCAAAAGAATGTGATGAAAAATCAGTTTCAAAGACCAGGCCTCATCAGCCAGTTTATAAGTACACTTAGCCAGTCCCTCATGAAGGACTTGACCAAGCCTAAAAGTACACAGAAAGGTCCCTTCTTATTCGTATGTTTATCACTTGGACCCCATGCTTAAAGGTATCCTTTTAACAGCCAGGATCATTAGCTGTCAGGTCCCAAATATGAATCAAAAATGTTCTATCAGATTTTTCATGTTGTGTACAAGTAAGAAAGATGGCTCCAGATGACAAATGAATAGAAATGTGGTTTTTTTTCAGTCAACAAAACCAAAACTAAGCCAAAACCCAACCCCAAATTCTAGCATTGATTTACACAAATAAAACCACCAAAATAATATATTTTTGTTTGTTTGTTTGTTTTCAGTCAGCAGTTGAAGTTCAAGAGCAAGGACTTGAGCTCATAAACCAAGTTATGTCCCAAATTGCTCTGCCATCAGTTCTTAGACAGTTAACATCAGTGAAGCAACCGGGAAAAGGAGGGATGAGCACATAGGGAGAGAGAACACATATATCAATTCTTGCAGGAAGATTGGCTTGTTTTTTCCTTGCAAACTGATGTTTTGTTTTGTTGTGTTTTTTTTTTTTCCAAGTCTTCAGCTAACAGAAAAATTGTAAAGATATTACTTTGTGATCATCTCTGAAAGTGTGGAGTAATTCAAAATTCATTTTGACAATTTGTTAGCTGTTGTAGTTCAGATATAATGAAGATGTAAGATCTCACACACTATCTTGCACACTCTGCATGCAGAATTATGCAAATTAAAGACATATCAGTCTAAGTCAAGATTTCACCATTAAAGATTTTTTCCCTGTGTGCCTTTTAATAGCTCTTTTCTAGTGTACATGTTCTTATTCCTTTTATTGATCTACCTCTAAAGATTTGATGTGTTCGATAGTTATAATTTTGTTGTTCTTTCAGCATCTCTTTTGTGAACTTTTTATTGTTTCGTTCAATAATTCATACCACAAACCCTGCTAAATCCTTACCTGTTGAGGATTTCTCCCCCCCCTCATACTGATGTGATAGTGCAAGAAAAGGATAACCCATGAAGAGTCTTTCCTGCAAATGTCACACTCACCAATGTCCATAGGGTTTATACATTCATAAATCAAAGGCTGTTTAAGGCTTTCACTTGGACACAGGCCCCTTAAAATTGATTGCACTTAGTGTGATGTTTAGGTTACAAGTGTCATTATCAATTACCTTACAGGTTAAATGTCTCATTCTTCAAATCACTATAACAAAATGTATAGAAATGTGAGGACTTGGGGTTTGGTTTATTTTTGAAGCAGGAAGGTTATTTCAGTACAGCAACAACCAGGGACCTGAGGAAATGCTGACAAAGTTTTCCTTTTTGAAACAGAACATATTCTGTCCCATTATCAAATGATAAAGCAGGTTCCTGTACGCATCTGGAATACACAATTCCCATCCATAGCAGCTCTGCTGCTTAAGATCCTAGAAAAAAAATGCTGTTACCTACAGTTTTAGAGGTGGACCTGTCAGTAGGCAGGACATTTGATCCCATCACTTACAGATTACTCCAGACAAATGAGGAGAAATGCTTTCCAGCCTTTGTCAAATGATTGCATTAAATGCAGGCTGCGTTCAGAAAAATAATTTTATAAAGTGTAAAGCACAGCTGATTGTACATCATTATTGGGTGTCATTATTTCCTTCTTTCATAACAGAAGCTGCCTTGGTGTGTGGACTTGCTCATGTCAAGTGTGGAGCATCCATCTGTTGTGATTCGTGCTGCTCTCATGGGTGAGTCTTTGCACACTTCTTGAGTAGCTGCACATTTGGGAAACAGGGTCTATATTTGGCAGAATGGGGAGAAAAACCAAAAAAAACCCTTCAAGTCAATAAGCAGAAACCCATCAGTGGAAGAAGGCAACATTAGAAAATTAGGTGAAAACCTACATCTGGAAAAACAAACAGCTCTTCCCCAACAACAATTAAACATCTCAGGTGAATAGCATAATTATTTTGTTGTTTTTTTTTTTTAAACAGAAAAGCCCAGCATCACAACGCTAAATTCCTGTGGCCCACAGAATGTCTTTGAAGGCGTTTGCTGAAACATTTGACATGGGACAGCTGTTCAGCATGGCACCCCCCATAGCAAATACACGCACCTTCCCAGGGCTTTCTTCTTCTCTGCCTGTGAATGTGAGCCCCATTCACTGGTGGCCACCCCATATGGTGCCCATAATTTACCATTCTGTGGCAGTATCTTGGATATACCTTGCAACATGCTCTCAGAGGATGTGTAAGAGCTCCTTATGCAGAAAGGATCATGAGTGACAAAACTAGGCAGCTTTGGGTTTGATTTTCTTGGGGCTTGGATGGGCTGGAATGTCTTCTTAGGTAGCAAAGCTTGAATGTGCATCCTAAAGTTGTGGTAGGGGAGGTTTGGATCAGATATTAAATATTTTTACACTGAAAGGGTTATCAAGCGTTGGAACAAGCTGTCCAGAGAAGTGGTGGAATAACCATCTCTACCCATTTAGAAGCTGGGCAGACATGGTGCTGAGGGACATCTTTTAATGATGGTTTTTGTCAGCATTAGGTTGATGGTTGGACAATGATCTTAAAGGTCCCTTCCAACCTACATAATTCTGTGATTCTAAACACAGTCTCATCTTCTCTTTTAGTCACCATTACTCATACTTTATATCTTTCTAATCCCTTTCTACCTTGTTGCTTTCCTTTTCTTGCTCCAGTCCCTCCCCTTGGCTTGCTTCTTGTTTCATCTGCCTGGATCTTTTCCAGGACAGCTTTCATCATACTTCTCTGCTACATCCTTTTACCAGGACTGCAGTTTGTTTTTTTTTTTATAGTAGCTGTTGCTACTGTTGGGTAATGGCTGGGAGAGGTAATAGGAGCTCCTCCTAAACCCTCTTATATCTACGTGTCTTCAGGGTACACACACAAGAACATAACCACTCTCAAAAGTGGGATCAATGACAGGACATTAGGGATTTTATCCCCCAAAAGTGCTAAGTATGTCGGTAAGTGTAAGCATGAACAGCATCCTGGGTTCATCTTCTAGTTTTGGTGGTTTTTTGTCTGTAGAGGATTAAATAGAGATTGAGTCCGAGATTTTATGAAGTTCTGATCTAATAGCAGATAAACTCATTGCTATGGGTGGAAGGAGCTCTTAAGGCAAGGATTACCTTTCCCTCTTCGCCCTGAAGAGCAGTTTTCTAGATAGGGTTCACCATAACCTACCAAATGGCCACATACATTCACAGTTGTGCTCAAAATCACGGTAATTTTAACTCTTTGCCCAATGGGGGCATAGAAGACCTTCACTGAAGCCACACTGTGCTGCTCTTAAAAATTGCACTGATTTTCCCGAATTCCCATAGTGTCAGGGTCCTGCATTTCTGCCCAAATGTGGTGCAGGACGATCACACATTAGTGATACCAGGCTCTGCACCCCCTCATGTCCAAGGCACTGGGAATGCAACACCATGGACCTCCTGTTGACTCTACTGCCAGCCAAATGCTGCTGATTGGTAGCCAAAAAGGTATCAAGACCCTCAGCCTTACTCTTGTACTCTACCCACCACCCAAAGTGCTTGCCTTGTTGAATTAAAAGCAGCTAAGGGATCCTGCACTTAAAATTCATTACCCATATCTAAGTCACCTGCCACTGAATCAAGACAACTTTGCAAATTTCTGGAAATTAGCTGTCATGTCTTTTGATGGCAGTTTTCTAGAGATATAAATGCATTATAATAAGGCCATGGGCTATTTATAGGAAAAAAAAAAAAGATCCCTTGGTTTGCAACCTATGCATTTGTGCCTGCATCTGCCCTTTTTCACCTTCTGAGGAGCCAGAAAGCATCTCTGAATTCCAGAGCACACACTTTCCTCTGCAGAATGTCTTACCAGCAATTAAGCACTCTTTTATTACCACTGTGTAAGAAGTTACTTAACCTACAATTTATATTGGGGCAGTAAAGACATGAAACAGAATGAGGTGGTATCTTCAGGCAGAAGAAGAAAATCCTATCGGTGGTGGCGGGGCAGGGCAGCACAAAATTTGGAAAATAACATTAGGCAATTATATTCAGAAGTATGGCATAATGCAAAATATTTAGAATACCATGCACAATATAATGAGTGTCCAGTGCTTCTGGTGTCTGACCAGTTTTCCCATGACTAACTGGAGGGAAAGTAAAAAGAAGAAAAACCTACGGGCTCTCCCCAGAAACTGAGTCAGAGCTTTTCACTTATTTTCTATAGTTCATGGCTCAGTCAGTCCAAAGAAGAAAAAAAAAAGCAGTATCGTGCAATTTCAAGCACCTGGCTGATTTGAATGAATCCAGCTAAGAAAATCAAAACATGTACTGCGAAAAGCAGTGGTGACATTTTTGCTGACATCCTGATCTCTCTCTCTAAGCATTTATACCTTGATCATTACTGATAGCCTGGATGATTTTCTGTGCTAACTTCAACATTTTCACACAAATGGCAAATTTAAATAGACAATGCATTTTCACTGGAGCTATACAACCACAAAAAGCAAATTGTGAGACTTTCCAATTTTACTGGAAATAAGCTGCCTTCTGGGAACAAGATACAGCCAAAGAACGATACCTGCTTCTTTGCAAGATATAGAATGACCAAAGGCAGTGGATAGTTTAATGTAACAGATATTGTGCCATTCTGCTTGTTTACACCTTTAGATATTGCTGTGGCAGAGCTTCTACAAACAGTTTTAACACTATTGATACTTTAACCATTACAATATGCATATTCTATAACTTAAAATTATACCTACATTATGCCATAAAGGATGCTAACAAAGTTTTAACAATCCAGGGGTGAAATAGGTCATATTCTCTTATATCTTAGCACATAAGCAATGGCCACTACATGTTTATAGAATAACGTCATCATCAGTTAAATAAACCTTTCCCCAACATTACTGCTGAAATTTCTAAGGACCTATGGATATATGCATGGGTGCTGTTTCTAAAATATTTATGCAACAGTGTATTTAGAAATGAATGGCTTTTTAACAAATGAGTGTGAGTGACCCTGTCAAAACACAGTTAGCTCTTTTATGGTTACTTATATTTAATTTTCTACCTGCTACAATAAAAAGATTTAAGCGATATGGCAAATAGCTAGTGATTTCTCTACAGGGCTTATCACACTGCTTTGTGAGCTGAGCATACACTTTATCAAGCAGCTGAGGTTATTCTCCATTCCTTCAATTAAAAAAAAAAAAAAAAAGTAACCAAAATAATTTTCCTTCCAGAATCCTGGCTGCCCCAATGCTAAAAGCCAATGATGTGTAGGAATTACAAAAAAAAAAAAAAAAGTAAAAAAAAAAATCCCTCATAACTCCTTGCCTGATAAATGATAGGGAAAGTTTGACAGATCAGAACGATACGAAGCAGCCTAAAACATTTGGCACACTGTGTGTCTGGCATACAGAGACTGCCTGTCAAATGCCTATGACTCCATACAGCAGCTAGGGACCCTATGGAGCAGCAGATGGACCATTAAGGTAGTATTAATGTAGATGCCATCAGTTTTCAGTTCTGACTGGGACATACTCTTTAGAACTATGAGCAGCTGCTGCCATTTATTGTGACAGCTTCCTGCTAACTTTTGCCAACTGGCACAATCTGACTCTTTGTACCTGAGCTATTAAATGTGTGACTTCCACTGCTTTATTCCTCCAGAGAACGCTTTTAATAATCCTCTGAAGAAGGAGCGAGGCATTTATCACCAAAGTGAATACACATACCATACAGTTCTATTGTCCTTCCTCACTGCTGTAGATTTTACATCGGGAGTAAACATAAGCGAGCTTCCCATGCCTTCACAGTCCCCAAAACGGGCAAAACTGGTGAGTTTTTAGACTGTATTTAAATGTACTGTATTTCAACTACTCTTTTAGATTGCTGGTTTAACTTGAAATCTCTGCTCTTTAATGAGCAGTTCAGGAAAAAAAAAAAAAAAGAAAGGAAAAAGAAGGCATATTTTATTAATACACAATGAGGAAAGCACTTTCTTTTTAACTACAAAAATTCTTTGCATCAATGAGCATAGGTCAATATTACAATTATAAAGGGACACCCGCTGGTCTACTTAATATCTAAACATTCCTTTTGTGGCAAGCAAAGCTGTCCATTCTTGTAATGTCTTTACTGCATAGCAGGAACAATGCATTGTAAATGATAAGTGATCATGTATTTGTTATCACCTGCACTATAATTTTAGCAAAATATGCAACAATACTACTGGCAGAAAAAAAACCCACCCTGTTGTACATGTCTTTGATCCAGCTAGACTTCTAGGGATACATTACATCATTTGATTGTGCCAAACAAGAAAGCTAACAGTACAGCACAGCATAAGGTTTGACATACAATAAGAACTGCAGCTAGTCATTATAAAAAATGGCTGTCAGACATTCATTATGCTGAGCTAACATCTTTTCTGCCTCAAATCTTCCTGCAATCTGACTAATAATGTATGCATGGACTTCTACCACAGATCTCCATTGCTTGATGCTACACTACCCATGTAGGCATGTATAAGCTCCCTCAAAAAATGTATCTAAATGAGCCCTAAAAAAGTTTTAAAAATAGGCTGATATGCTGATATGTGCAATGAGAAGCATGCACCGTATTGAAGCAACAGAGGATGAAAGTGTTGAGCCTGCACATTATGGGGAAAATATAAATTAAACATAACTAACCATTAATAGGAATCACTTACCCTTTGTATGAGCAGGAAACATTTGAAAAAATATTAGTAGTTCTGATAGAAACTTCCAGAGAAAATAAATCCTGCATATTCGAATGACTTTACTTTAAATATAAATTAACTTTTATGTAAACATACAGTATGCACCACACAATTCCAGTTTTTCTATGTTAGATTTCAGCTGTATTTTATGACACCATTACATGTCCTTCAGGTGAAGGTTATCCTAAAATTGTCAGTCTTTTGATCTGTGACAGAGTTTAAACAATTGTCTGGAATATGCAAAACAATAGCTATCCTAGAAAGTCAGGAGTATGTAGAGTAACACATGGAATAACACCAATCCTAGGAAGTCAGGGGGAATTAAGAAAATCTCAGCATTTAGTAGGATTATATACTTACACTCCAATTTTAACAGTATACTCAAGGGTAAATAGCAGCATATTCTTAAATCCCAGAAGCTATAATGGCCCTAAGAATGATGAGCCAGAAAAAGATCTTAGTTGAGGAAGACCTTTACCATATATTCAGCCTCAAAACCCTGCTCAAGTCCCACTGAAATGAGTATGATTATTAAAAAAAAATAAAGGAAACAACTAAAGCATGTGATTAAATGTTGTTCTGGATGAAAACCTCAGACGGGAAGTGGTGGGGAGGGAGGGAGAAGTGGAGGCAGAGGAGAGAGGGAGTTAAAAGTAGTCGATGGGAATTTACATGCGCTGAGTCCATAGACATTGTAGGTGCTTATTTCAGCCAGTTAGGAACAAGCTAAATGAAATGGTACATTACGTTCTACTTAAGTTTAGTAAATGTCCATTCAACCTTCAGACACTTAATGTAGCAGATAACTCTCATGTATAGCAAACTGCCCATACAGTGTCAGAGTAATGCTTCCCGACTTTACTAACTACACGTACAACAGCCCTTCGTAGATGATATTACTCATAATAATAATTCCACTCATTCTCACATGTGCCAAGGAAAAATCCATTTATTTTATTTTTCTTTCTGTAGAGTGTACAAATAAATAACATGTATATTTACATAAAATAATCCATAAATAGAGAATGTTGTTCAAGACCCTAGAATGGAGAACTATGAGCATATTATTTGAGACTACGAACATTCCTATATTGAAATAGAGGAAGACTCACTCAGTGTGGCTTTCAAAGACTTCTAAAACATGCATGAAAGTGATTCTTCCAGCAATATTGTAACTTTAACTACACAGAATCAGAGAATCATTCAGGTTGGAAAAGATCTATAAGATCACTGAGTCCTGAACTCAGTGTATGTACCCTTCAGAGGAAGGTAATGTGGCACTAATTGTTTATAAACCTTCTGCAGATTATATAGATATTACTTGTCGACTTGATTACTGCAGTTTTTGTTTATTACACTGTAATTACTCTAATAATACAAGGATAGAAGTGACATATCTCAAATAATGTTTTGAACATAAACATTAAATTACTTCTAGGTTATAAACTTGGCTCAAGCTATGGAACACTTTGCTGTCAGGTGAATATATGTGGTCTGATTTCAGACCTAAGAAATAAGGAACTGACTTGTAGGGTTTTACATGGTTGGAAATTCTAGACAACATTTATGTTGTCTAGAAAGATGAAAGTGTTTGACTCAAGTTTTGACTTCAGCTATTTCTTCCTGAGCAGTCACACCAAAAGAGTGCTGCAATAATTGCATAGGTTTTAAGGTGAAGAATAACATTTAGACAACAGATTTCCATGTGGCTCACAAATTAAGAGGACAGGAGAACTGGAGGAATTACTGTTAGTTTAGGAAATATTAGTTTTCAAAACTTTAGCAGATTTTAGATTGATCTGAAAAAAATAACTGAAAACAACATGTTCCACCCAAAATCCAAACTTGGTCTTAAATTTTTGATATATTAAAATAAAATATTTAATGTTTATTTCCTTAGTGATCACTTGCATAATTATTCCATGGAGCATGCTGCCATAGAAGACGATGCATACGAGCAGAACCTTTGGAAATGTATTGAAAGAAAGGGGATATGTATATATACCAAATCATTTCTTTTATTTTACAATTTTTTTTACATATAATTTCCTTACAATTTGGTGTGGGTTTTTTCCAATTTGAACACAAATGTTATATTTAACTAAATATTGACTAAGATTACCTATTTTGTAAACTTTAAAATATGGTAAAATCATAGTCTCACCTTAATTTCAAAAAGAAGAGGGTCTCAGGATAAAATCACCATCACGAGTGGCCTGAAGTGATGCCCATATTAGCACTGAGTCGTCAGTGGGCCAAAACCATCTTCTGGCCTTTCTAGCTCAAACATTGAAGCATATTGGTAAAGCAGTGTGAAAAAAACCTCTACATTTGTGAAGTACATAAAAATGGGTCAGACTGAAGAGGTCCATCCAGACTAGTACCCATCCTCGCTCAGTGTCCACAAGCAGGTGCCTGGACAAAGAGGGAAAGCACAGACTGATATTCCCTTCTGCAAACTCTCGTGGCAGTTTCATCAGCAAGAATATCTGAGGCAGAATTGTCATTGTGCTTAACAACCCTCAGTGAAAATTTATTTCATTAATTTCTGTAATTTATTTTTTACAAATTTTCAGTTCCACATATCTCTTTGGGGAAAAAAAAATCCCTCTATATACTGTACAGAAAGTATATTCCATATTTGGGTTGTTTTTTTGTTTTTTTTTAAGTGTTATCTGCTAATTTCATTCACATACTCCTAGCTTGTATACTTATACAAAATACAATTGACATATTTTTATTTACCATGACACAAGTGGTTCTGTCATTCCTTGACCATATTTTTCCCTCTTTATACCAACTTGTAGTGGGTCTCCATCTCCAGTACTGCCCATCCTTGTCTGATTTGCAAATTCTAAGCCTACCAACAGGGAACTGATCTGGATGAAAATGAACCCAGGAAGCAAGTCGACAAAAATAAATGGAAAATTATTATTCTGCAGATGCATGGTCCTTGGTCCAGCGGACCACACAGCCAGGTAAACGCCAACACCAACGCAAATGCAGGAGAGGGGCCTCATGGTTGGGTGGGGAAGGGTCAGGACACCTTCTAAACAACCACACGCACAGAAGATTGTGTTTATTGGCTCATGGTAAAGCATAGCTGTTGCATACTCCCAGAGTGCAGCAGGATGTTCTTTAAGAGTACACTTCCCGTTGACTTGGGGCCTTCTTGGATGGAGGAGCAAGATGTGGCTCGGGTTCACAGCCAGGCAAAACCCTTCTCTTTCCAAGGGAGGATGAAGGTCCCCACCAGAGCACAGGATCCATTCTGCCCTGCCACACGTAACTGATTAAAATATACATTTCAAAATGCAAACAGCTTTGCTCTCGTTCTGCCCTCAGGAAACAAAAGAATGTCGCGTCTTTTCTTTCTACCCTCCCCAGCCCCCAAATTGAGTTCAAAGACTTACAGGTGCTTTAAAAAAAAATACCTGCTTTTCATCAATGTGCATATTTTTGCCAGTTTCAAAAGCATATTAATATCCTTTGTGACTTCAGTTAAAGAAAACAGAAATAATTGGAAAGGTGACAGATAAATTATTAGAAGACAGTATTTAAGATTTGCAATACAAACTAAGCACAAAAGAAGGTAGAAATTCTTCACAGATAAATTATTTAAAAGAAAGTAACACTTTTACCTCAGCAGGAATGGTTTATTCAGGATAAGATTTTATATATATATTTTTTAAGAAAGCTGTGTCTTCATTTTGTCCTAAGCCTCACATACATCAATTTATTATGGTCTAAGTTTAAACAGAAAAAATTACAGAGGTTAATATGTGAAACCTGGCTGGCTCTAACCATTATTAATGCAATGTTTTCCTGTAAACCATACATTATGCCAGCTGATACTTATCTCCGTATTAATCACTGTACATTAGATCAGATAAATGCAATTACTCTAAGGTAACTGTTTCAAACAATACCCTGCAAAATTAATTAAAATCTTAAGAGTCTTTTGTGCAGTTTACGTGTATTTTTCTCCTTAGAAATCCTTTACCACTTCCAAAGGCAATGGATTCTCCTCCTTTTTTTGAGGACCAAACCCACTTTATAATTTTTTTTTTTCCTTCAGCAATTAAGTGGATGCAGCTAAAGGAAATCTATGGAAAGGGGTAACAAACACGCGCAGTAGAGCTTTAATAATTAGTAACAACCGAGACTGAGTGTATTGTTACCTATATGTGAACACGTATTAAAGTGGAAAATGTTTGATGGAGGATATTTACAAAAATAAGCTTCCTGGTTATTTTCTTATCTGAAGCGATGCCCCTTCCCTCAAGCAGGAGCCATATTTTGCAAAGGACGTATCTCTTGACATGTGCGATAACGACAGATGGCACGGAAACACCTGGAACAAATAAATAAAAATGCACTCCTCTGCTCGAGGTAAAGCCTCCCCTCTCACCATATGAAAGCCTGGCGACACGGGTTTGGACGCCCTGATGTCACACGTCACATATATTATCTCCGGAGCTCTGGCTCCGCTCGTCAACTGCGCTCCAAAAAACAAAGGCGGTGGGAAGGCGCGGAGCCTCGGTGGAAGGAGGAGACACGTCAGGTACCTGCAGCTTCAGCTCGGGGAAGCCACCAAGCTGTGCCATGTCACTGCTACCTCCTGCAACACCTCAGTTCAAAGAAAGGCGTGTGACATGCCTGCCTCTCGCTTCAAAGAGACGTATGCCGCGTGGCAAAAGCTGCTGCAAGCCCTGCTTCATGTTTTTGGATCAGCATTTTATATTTAGTTGGGGGGCTTTTTGTTGGGTTTGGTTTTTTTGTTTGTTTTTTTTTTATATTCCTTCTCCCACATGGTGCTAATAAATGGAGGAAAATCGTTTCCATTTTACACACCCTGAAAGCATCAGATTTCAAAAGATGGTGTCAGACCTGTCACCTTGCGTGTATGTGCGTTTTTTTGACTATTCACACTGAGCTTGGCTTTTGCATTTCAGAGTGTTGAGCCGGCACTTTTGAGAACACACTTTCTCTAGGCAGTATCGAACACAGGCAGGCAGGATTGTGCATCACGGTCTGATATAAAGGTTTTTATTTTATCGAAACACACTGAGAGGTTATCTAAAATCTGCAAGGCAACGGAGCCAGCCGCTAACCAGTAAAATTAGTGATGCTGCTCTAAAGGTAGTAAAGCAAAATTGATTTACATGAGTTGAGTATCTCATATGTTCCTTTGCATTATGCATTTACTGCAAACCTGTCATCAATCTGCATCTACAGGATGGTCTGGACTTTCATGTCTAAAGTGTCTTATTTCCAAAAGAAAAACCTCCTCGTGCACATTTTTGCAGCTGAGATAAAATTATAGGATCTCCATTTGGACAATATTTTCATCATGGAAGTACAAAGCACCCTAAGTTAATATTTTAGGAAACAGCTTAAGTGCCACTTGTCTTAGAAACACACAAATAAAATACAAAATGGGACTGTATTTCAAAGGATATCGTATACATTTGTAAATGTTAATATTTCTTCTTATTATTGCTTTCATCAGGCAGACTTCTGAGCCATTGAATAAAATCTAAGAACATCTTAGCTTACCGTCAACACTGGAATTCTCTTTGAATTTGAGAAATTATATGTTTTCCAACAGGATGCTCTTCTGAGACACTTTATACCCACTGAATGAAGAAAGAGGGTCACACAGCATTTCAAATTCTGGCTCTAACAACTTTCCTGGACAATGTGTAGCTCATGGAAGGGCTTTCACAAGGAGGACATCCTTGGAAAACAAAACTTTCCAGGTTTCCCTCAAAAAAGAGAGGCAGGATTGTACAGATAATCTAGAGTATGCAAATAGCCACAAAACCGAGTTGCTATGGGGTAACCTCAGGCTGCAATTACACCAAGGTAACTGCCTTTATGCAAGTTTTTTACTCAATCATGAATAGTGTTTCTTTTACCATGTAGGTTTATGAGCAGATGGTGTGGTTCTCTACAGTACTATACCATTCCATATTCTTACACACTTTTTCGTATTCCTAAATTATATTACCTTAATCACAGAATCACAAAATGGTAGGAATTGGAAGGGACCTTTGGAGCTCATCCAGTCCAACTCCCTCATCCAGATCCAACTCTTGGTCAACCAGAGAAGGTTGGAGAGGAGGGCAACCAGGTAGGTTTTGGATATCTCCGGAGAAGGAGACTCCACACCCACTCTGGGAAGCCTGTTCCGGGCTCTACCACCATCAAAGAAGTTTTTCCTCATGTTGAGGCAGAACTTTGTGTGTTCCAGCTTGTGTCTTTTGCCCCTTGTCCTGTCACTGGGCACCACTGAGAAGACTCTGGCCCCAACTTTTTGGCCCCCTACCCTGTAGGTCTCTTGTCAGTCATCTCTTCTCCAGGCCAAACAGTCCCAGATCTCTCATCCTTTCCTCATAAGGGAGATGCTCCAGTCCCTTGATCATCTTCATAGCCCTCCATTAGACTCGAATATTAATAAGGAAGCTTCTGAATTAACTGCATTTTGTCTTTTTCCTTTATGATTTTCTTGAATTTCAGAATACTTTTAATAGAATTTCTAAACATTTCTAATAATGTGCTTAATTTCAAAAACTGTTTTCCACAATGTCTTTTTTTGCTATGCCGTGCTAATTGGGCAGTGCCTGCAACACGACTGAGATCACATGTGAGTCCTCATCTAAGAGTGAAAAAATTGAGCAATTCCACTTCTACATGGTATTAGCACCATTCTCTTGCCTGAGTTAAAGCTACGTCAAGGGTGAAGAGATCTACTTGATACTCAGACGGCAGTTGTACTACTTTATCTACTTACCATGGGCTAGATTCTTGATTTCTTACACAGAGAGTGCCGATCAACTAGAAACCTGGAACACTTCAAAATGACAGGTGATATAATTTTCTATGTGCCAATACGTACTTTTCTTCTACAACAGAGAACTGTAAATATGGATAACCATATTTATTTTTTAGTACAGAAAACAGAAAAAAAGCTTAGATCTCCTGGGTGCCACAGCAACCTAGATCTTTTGAGGATTTGTCTTCTTTTACATGGGCCAAATCCAACTTTCACAGACATCAATAAATAGAGATTCTGACTGAACTCAGCAGGATTCATTATGCTGTTGATGTTTACGGAATTCAGCCTGTACAAGCTGGCAAATTTCAACGGTTTTAGGCTAGTTGTTTTTACAGATACAGTTTTAGTAACATCAATTAACTGAACAACTACATTCTTGTTGCTTCAGACCTCTCATTAAGTCGTATTCCTTCCACTATTACCAATTCAGCAATAGCTTTCACAAAATTCTGTCAATACCTGGAACTTCTGTTGTTCCTTGGTTTGTTGTTATTTTGTCTATTTCTTTCTAACACCACCCTTTCTTGAAGGGATGTGTTTCTCTGCTGTTTTCTTTTAAAAAAAGAACTGAGTTCTCTTGCAATGGAAGATGCAGTCCTGTATCTAACATTATATTCTTTGGATCTCAAAAACTAGAAAGAATTCTTAACCCTAAATTTGCAGTTCTAGTCTTACACAATAAAAATATTATCTGAACAATAGCATTACGTCAAGTTTATTAATATTATCATAATAGTCAAAATGAAGTCTAAAATTCTAAGTAAACTTTAGAATTCACTAATTCTAAAATTGTTTAAACCTGAGAAGACCATAAGTTGGTCAACTTCCCTTTTTTACTCTCCCATATAACATATGGATCAGAGACATCAGTACACTGGATTGAAGAGTTGTCACTATATAGTTATAGAATATGTCAATATAGAAATTACTTATACAAACACAGTAACAAAGGTAAGTGAGCAAACCAGCAACTCTCCAGAGAGTTATAGTTAGGTAATAAAGCACAGTTAGGTATCCTGGAGATCTTGTTAGTTGCAATCAACACATTGTTCCTGTGAGGCAGAAATCTGGCCAGTGTTCTCCAGGGAGAAGGACAATATTGGGGAAACTCCCCATAACCTCGCATATTTTCTCCCAAGACCTTCTGGGGCACAAACCAGAAACAGCAATAAGAAAAAGTCTGATCTTCGCACACTTCAAAACTTCTTGTGGTCACTCTGAATTGTAAGTCTCAGAATTCCATAAAAGAGGCTGAAAATCTCAAATTTTATATCTATCTGCCAAGCATTTAGAAATAAAATTAATATATTTTATTTAAAAAAAAAAAGCTACTTAGAATAATTGTGGATTTACTAAGCCTAGGTGTTTTTGAGATGACAAGGATGTGCTAATAAGCTTACACAATTAAACATGACCATTTCAAGTGGACAGCTTTTGCTTTTATAAATTTCTGTGGTTCATAACCACAAAATATATCTGAAGACATTGTCAAAAATGACCTTTATGTACCTCAATGCATTGCAACTGACCTCATATCAACAAGGCTATTTTTTCAGGATTTCTGCTTACGGTCAGAATCTTAAGCTCATTAATTTAACAAAAAGACAATCTCCATTAAAAGACTTTGCAGCTTTGCCTTCTCCAAAAGCAATATACTCATGTCTAGGCTCTTAATTATATTCTGTAAGTCAATATGGGCAGCCATGTGAAGTCTTAAATGTATTGAAATTTTTTCCCTTTTCTTTGTATAATCCAGAAAGCTGGTGCTTTCATTTTTTGCCCCCACGAGCACCGAGAAAGGAGGACGATATCATTGCCAGGCCACTCTTAATCACCTCAGCAGGGTCAAGATGATTGGGGTATATTTCTTCCTTACTAAGAAAGGAAATAGAAGTTAGCCTTCTCTCCAAATACTGTAAGAAAGAGGAATAAATGACAGAAAGCTGGCCAGCTTCATCTTGCTTCCTGGAAGGAGAGGGACCCAGACCTCATGTAGGTTGTTTCCAAACATACCGATAGATTCATAGCATGGTTTGGGTTGGAAGGGGCCACAAAGATCATTGAGTTCCAGCTGCTCTGTCATGGGCAGAGATACTTCCTACCACACCAGGTTTCTCCAAGCCCCCTCCAACTTGACTTTGAACCCTCCAGGTATGGGGCAACTACAGCTTCTCTGCTCAGAGCAGGCTTGCTCCAGCCCTTGGAACACCTTTGTGGCCTCTGCTGGAGCCATTCCAATAGGTCCGTGTCCTTCCTGTGCTGACTCCAGAGCTGGACACAGTACTCCAGGTGTCATCTCACAAGAACAGAGTTGAGGTGTCAGATATTAGAGATGCAAAGGTGATTTGGAGTAGTTGACATGGAATTTCAAAGGGAAATCATGCTTGACTTACATCATATATTTTTACAAGGAAATGATGGTCTTGGTGGATTCATGCAGAGAGGAGGATCTTGCCTGTTTTGACTTTAGAAAGGCTCTCAACCTGTCTGTTATAGCACCTTCTTAGAAAAAACTCATGAAGTAAGTATAGTCTAGATAAATGGACAGTGAGGTGGACTGAGAGCTTGTTGAACTGATGAGTTAAAAATGCTGTGTTCAGCAGCACAAAGTACAGCTTGTGAATTTTAACAAAAGAAAATGTGAAGTCCTGTGTGTCAGTAGGAATAATGTGAGGCACTTGTACAGGCTGATCAGCTGGAAAGCAGGTTGGCAGAGAAGGAGCTGAGGGTCAGTGTGGACAACAAATTGACCATGAGCCAGCATTAAGCCTTCCAGCAAGGGCCAAGAGCCTCCTGGGCTGTGTTAAGTGAAGAGTTACCAACAAGTTGAGGGAGCTGATTCTTCACATCTGTTCAGCCCTAATGAAACACACCTAGAGCATTCTGTCCAGTTCTGGGCTTTCCAGTACTAGAAAGAGATAGGTCATACTGGACACAATTCTGAAAAGGAAATTAAGTTACTGAAGAATCTTCAGTACAAGGAGAGACTGAGAGAGCTGGGGAGAGTTGGACTCCAGGGTCTCCAGGGGTCCCTTTTCCAGCCTCCACCATTCTGTGAGTCATATCTGTCAGGCACCAGATATTTTTACTAAATTAGCAGATGTGCAAGAAAAATCAAGAAATAAGAAAGAGGTGTAAATCCAGGCAAAACATTGCAGAATATAAATTGTATATTGGTAAATATGCTTTTTGAGCATATTCTGCAAAAGCATGAAAACTTCAAATATGTCAAGTTTAAGTGGGAAAGTGTTGCCTCTTGCACACAATGCTTGACATGAAATATAAAATATGTTGTTACCTGTCCAAGTTATGTAAACAGGTGAATTCAGCTTTTTTGTACAAGATCAATTATTTTGTATAAGTTTGTGGCCCTTTTTTGTGCTTTTGTTTGTTTATTTGTTTTTTATCGTGGTGGTTTTTTTGTGGGTTTTTTTTTTTTTTTTAAATAACTACCATCCTGTAGTAATCTGACTGGAGCTTTGTGTTTTACAGCAGCAGAAATAAACAGACACTGCACTCTGTTAAGATCTCTCTCTTCAGAAGAGCACGAATAACCTTGGCTTTTGTTCCTACTTGGTTTGGGTTCAGGTTTTTTAAGACATGTTACCCACTGGGAATCCTTTCGTTCTCCACAACTGGCAGGTATTCATACATTCAGAATTTAATAGAAAACAACAGAGACAAAGCAAGATCATACAAGTGACATTACATTCATGGGTTGAACAACTTATTTTTGAATTTTCTTGTCAACAGGACAGAAAACATCAGTTCAACAGTGGAGAGCACTTTTCTTTGCCTGGAGCCTATGCATTTTGCCTTCATAAGCTGCTATATAGAATATGACAGAAATTATTAGGCACTGCAGCTAATTAGTCCAACATTTGCTTCCAAGCTTAGCGTTATTAATACAGTTGAAACATTTAAATCCACCAAAAGAAATGGGCAATGTCTTTTCATACCATATTTCCCACAACACTTAGTTTCCCGCTGCAAATCATTAAACAGCCAACAGATGCATTTTGTTTTCTGCTTGCACATGTGCACGCAATTCTTCTTGAAGGGCAAAAGTAACATTAGTTTGTGCTCCTATTATAGTTCATCATAATGTCATCACCGGAGCTCCTGCCTCAAACTAAATGTTGATTTTTTTAAAATTCATTTATCTTTCTTTTTTTTTTTTTTTTATTCTCACCGAGCATCTTTAACTACACTTGCCAGCGCCACAGTAAGTGGCATTCATCAAAAGATTTTTGGGAAGGTGGTTTAAAGTTCAGAGTGCGAACAAGACAGTGACAGATTGTTCGTTGAAAGTAACAACATAAGCCCTACAGACGATAAGGTGAGGACCTTACGATTATTATCTTCCAGGAAACCACACCAGCCAGTCTTTGCTCTGGATCTGAGGCATGCAGCAAGAAAGTTTTCTTTTCCTCTCCTGCCTCTCTTTTGTTTCAGTAGTGAAACGCAAAGCAAATATACTTCAGTGTCATGATTTTTTTTTGTTGGCACCTTTCCATAGCCAATTCCATTCATGCAGAAAAGGGATGAAATTCCATCATTCGAGCATGACATCTCAAAATTCAAACTTAATGAGAGCTTTGGCAGCTTCTGTCGAAGGCAGACAGTGATTAACAAAACACTTCAGAGTACAAGGCACAGCAGTGCTCAAAGAAAACAGTGATGATCTCCACTTAATTGTAGAAAAGCCCAAAGCATCTGCCAGCAGAGGAGAGCTCGAGCCATAAGGAGCTATTGCTCAGATAGGCTGTCATCTCCAGAGATCAACAACCATATGCTCAGCTCAAGCGCAAACTCCAAAGAAGTTAATTTTCTGACAAAATACAGGGATAAATATGACATTCAAACAAGTGTGCTCACTCATCCTGAACACACGTTCATCTGCACGTATCAGATTTATGCATCATTTAAACAGAAGCAAATATAATTTGTTTGGAACACAAACATTACTGTATGAGCACAGGTATAATTAATCTTTGTCCGCTCCACAGGTTCTTGTGTTCTGCTGGTTAATGCTTACAGTAAACTTTTGATGAATGAATATGATCACCTGTTGCACACCATCTCACTTTGTAAAATATCCACCATTGTCTTTTCTCCTACCTAGGACACACACACTTATTACCTCTTCAGCTGCAAAAATATATTTTTATCCTACTTTTAAGACAGCGTCAGGTTCATTTCTAAATGCCAAGGACAGGGACTTTGAATAAACTCAAACTGCAAGCAAGCTTATTTTAAGAAAATTATCATATAAGCATGCAGAGCTAGGAAAAAGCTTAATTAATCTACAAATAAATTAACTCTTTTTTACTTATTTAGTGCCTTATAGTCAAGGAATGGAAATACATTATTAAAATGTATACGCCTGGCAGCAAGAAATTAACAGAAGGGAAAAGGTCAATTTAAAAGGGGAATGTACTAGAAAAACATGGGTGGTTGAATATAAAGATTAAAGTGCTTTCGGTTTGTCAAGAAACTTTTTAATCTTCTTTTTTTTTTTACAATTACCTCAAATGCCCTTTTATCAAGCATAGGATATTTTCATTTTATGTAAAATAACTTCCCCAAACACCTGGGAAGTGCTTGTGTGTACTGATCAGATAGGTCTAGCTAAAGCAATTCACACGTCTAACCCTCTTAAATGTCAACATGTCACATGTATCACATCTGCATGTGTCCAAATTATCCTAATTCTCCCCTGTGCTTGTCCGAAAACTTATTTCAAACTTCCAAATATCAGTCCCTGGGCCTGGCTCTGGGCCATGTGGTAGATCTCCTGGAGCAGCAATGCTCATTGCAAGGAGGAGTGAGAGGAAAAGAGAGATCAACCAATCATTCCACAGGCTATTTTCGCAAGTTTCATCACTTCTTTTAATTATATTTCTAATAAGGATATGTGGAAAGTATGAGATGACTGAATTCAGCCTCATTGCTGAACAGATGTTTGTTTCCTTAATTGTGAGACACTCTGAAGAAGCCAGGATATTGTGGATATCTAAAACTACAAGAGAAAATAAGTCTTTTCTCCAGCAGCATAGCTGCACAATTCTTCATTGAAAGATTTCTGTCAGATGCAGAACAGCAATGCTGTAAATATCAACAATGCAGAAGAAAATTATAATCCACATGTATCCTTAAATGAGCAGCAGAAGAATTGGCTGCAACTGTTAACTTTCTCATTTCAGCTTCTGTTTTTCCCATTTTTCTTTTTTCTTTTCCCTTCTTTTTTTTTTTTTTTTTTTTTTGTTTGTTTTGGATTCCCAAGCATGCTTCTTGGTAAGCCACTAAAATGCAGCAGAATCATAAAGCATATGGAAACATCTGAAGACAGAAAAACAGTCCCTCATGCTGCAGCGGGATGAGTTGGAGCAGGGATTTATGTGGCACAAGTGAGGAGGGACGCAGGAACTCCAGGCACAGAAGATATAGGTGGTTTGAAACAGTCCCATTTGGCCAGCAGTGGACAGGTCTAGTGATGGGCTTTTGTAACGCATCACACACTTCATCCCTTTTCTTCCAGAAGTGACTGCAAAGCCATCAGGATTCACCAGGAATTCCCTGGGAGATGGCCGCTTCCCCATCATAGGAAAATAAAACTATGTCTCCATAATTTAGAAAAAACATGGGCTCTTTTTTTTTTATTTTCACTGAAAAATAGCATTGGTAACCAAGATGTAACTTGGGCTTTGTAACATCTTCAGCCGCAGGGCTGAATGAGTACTTCCCCTCATTTTTGGGGTGGACTACTTTGTGGAGTAACACCAACGGAGGAAGGGGGACTTAGTGGAGTCACTGCATATAAACAGCTCAGCTGAGAGCCGAACAAAGGGCTCTGTTGTGCTACCTCACAGCTCAGCCAATAACGTACAAAATGAAAAAAAAAAAAAAAAAATCTCTGCCAAGCGCACAGAAAACCCAGACGGTGTCATGCCATTGCTCTCACCGGGCTGTTTGTTTTGGGCAGAGCAGCTCATGAGAAGCAGAGCCAAAAAAAAAATCCCAAACAAACCAGCCACACCCCTGAGCACAATAGCAGACAAATTCTTTTTCCTTCAGAAAAAAAATAAAATAATAAAAAGAAGCAATTTTTATGATGCAGATATTGCTGCATTGCCATCACCTAGAGATTCCACCAGCAGACTGTGGCATAAAAGAAATTTAATTTATCTTCTTTTTAAATTAGAGTGTACAGTAGTTTTATAAACAAAATAATCTCTAAAATGTGTTACATTATGTTCCCAGATATCTTTTTGAATTATAGAATTCAAAACAAGATAGGTTTTTGAATTATAGAGTAGCTAGTAGGGTGTCAAAGCACTGGTACTGAACAATAAGAATTAATGTGACTTGCCAAACAAATGGAGAAACGGTTATGTAGGACCCAATATAACAAGCAACTTAAACATACACTTTATTTTTAGTGTATAGATATTCTAATTAAAGTGAATAGGATTTAACACATGCTTAAAATGAAATATATGCAAATTTTTTCCTGAATCAGAACCTTCTTTCAGATTCTGTCACTCATATTTCCAGCAAAGTTAACAAAATAAGCAATTAGCACCTCACACTGCAAATAGTTCTCGTCTTTCGGCTTGCACAAGGTGTCAGAGTCTGGCCCTTTAGGTAGCAAATATAAAGAGCACATATGTGCACACAATACCAACAAAACAGCAGCATGTAACTTGAATGAAAAGCAATTGCACCCATAACCTCAGGTCTGCGTGTGCATTTGCCTGGTCTACCTTTGTAAAGAATTTGTGAAAATTCGGGGGCCACGTGTGTGGCAGATAATGGGATTGCCGCGGAATTTGGCTGCACACCCAGACTCGCTTCATTTTGGAGTAGAAGGATGCTCATCTTTTTCTAGCAGCTCCATACACCGTTTGGAAGAGATGCTTGTTCTTACGAGGCATCTGCTCATTGGGCATTCCCCAGGTTCCACACAGAGAGCCTCTTTCAGCATATAATCTTTGAAAGCTTTCTAAAGCCAAAGAGAATTGATACTACAAGGTAGCAATGTGGGTAAATAGGAATTGCACATGAATAATTTGTGCTACTCCCACCTTGCTGCCTGATTTGAATAGTTTAGGGGGGAAAAAAAACACAGTCGTTTACTTGTTTTATCTCTATATAACGGATTTCACTTATTTATTCACCTAAAATGTTGCTGAACCTAAGCAGATTCTACCAATTTGTATCATTTTAAGCATTTTACTGCTTGTGGGAAATGTGTTCTTAAATGACATATGCAGTGAATTAAAAACTTGCTTACTTTACAAAAAAGCATAATCCAGTAAATACCACTGTGAGAGCAGCACCAGTCCAGGGTATGTTTCCTACAGGACATCAGAAAACATGTCGTAAACGTTGTAAGGTAACGTCCTCCTTATTGATAGTGATGATCTTTCTTGTGCATCTCAGCTGATTAAAGAATGTTCCTTAATCACTTCATTTCACACAGCAAAGCACCTTTGTTCAACAGAACAAAGTCTCCTCTAATGAAAGACTAAATCAATACACAAAAAGCAAGAGAGATTTCTGTGAGAGCTTGTGAATATCAGAGTTAATGTTGTAATAATGTGTGTTTTATTTTTTTTGCTAAACTAAGTGCATTTTCACACATTTTTTCTGAAGTACTAGGGAGAGAGTTGTTCATGGAACAACAAGCATTAAGAAGTCCTTTTATGGAAACCACCATTGCTGTGCCTGCTTTGTGGCTACTTCAACTGAACCCTCGTATTTTCTGCTGAATTTTACGTAAAGGCATCACGTAGTACCTTCCCTTTGAATTTTTTGTGCCTCATTCTCAAAATTAACTCAAAGTACAAACCAAGGATACATCTTAATTTCTCTTTAACTGAAATGGAACTGCTATTGCCCTTGCTATTGGCAGTGACGTTAGAGAGAGCCAGCATTTGGAACTGCCCCAAAATCTACTCAGCTGTTGAAACAAGCATGTTCCATATTCTTCATTAAATTGCATCAGTATGTGTTCACGGTACAACTATGTTATGTGACTGCAAAAGCAAATGTTGGTTTTCTGTAGCCTTGGAGAAACACATTCTGTCAGACATGCCTGGCCTTCAGAAGACAAAGCAGACACATGGAGCAAGGGACAGGACACTGCTGCCCAAATGACTTCCATAAATGATAAGCTTTCCACTAGTTTGGGGTTGGTTTTTATACACAATGCAGGTTTGACTTTCTGCAGCCACAGAGCTAACTTCTTCACCATAGCAAGCAACTGGCTTACCCCGTGTAGCCAATTAGGTGCAAGAGAAGAGGCAAAAACTATCTGGAAAGGAGAACAACCGTACCACCTACGGAAACTCTTGTATTGGTATACAGACTGTTATGAAATAAATGTGTGCAGATGAGATGGTGGATGATGGACTGGGGAGGAATAAAAAAGAAAAAAAGGTAGAAAAATCATAGAATCATATGGGATTGGAAGGGACATCTGGAGATCATCTACTCCAACCCCCATGCCAGAGGAGGTCTATCTAGAGCACATTGCACATGAACTTGCCCAGGTGGGTTTTGAATGTTTCCACCAACCCTCTGGGAAGCCTGTTCTAGTGCTTTACTACTCTCACAGGAAAGAAGTTCTTCCTCATGTTTAGGTGGAACTTCTACTCAAGTTTGTGCCCATTTCCTCTTGTCCTGTCACTGACACCACTGAGAAAAGACCAGCCCCATCCTCCTGGCACCCTCCCTTGAAGTATTTGTAAGCATTGATCAGATCTCCCCTAAGTCTTCCCTTCTCCATGCTCAAAAGACCCAAGTCCCTCAGCCTTTCCTCATAGGAG